>VYXB01000251.1:662338-784648 GCA_013397135.1 Pachyramphus minor
GATCTCAGCAGATCAAGGAGGGCATCTTTCTGAGTCAGCTCCCTGAGGACCTGTTCCATGAGGTTGTCATCTAGTTCTTTTAGGAATCATTTGGCGCAGGTTGTACCAGCTGTATGATGCTCCCAGTTGATTTCTAGCAAGTTGAAGTCCCCTGTAAGGACAAGGCAGAGAACACCAGTGGAGCTCAGAATGCACTGTGGACCTGTCCTGCAAGACGGGTGAAACTGTTCACCAAAGCAGGTCTTTCAGATCACTCTAGATTTGGCAAATGGCAAAAAACCTGCCAGACGAGATATCTTCTGGATGACTTCCAGCTGATACTGACACTTGATTTAGCATAATTTGTAAATCATAGTGTCTGTGGGTAGCAGCACCTGGAAGTAGCCATTGCAGAGATAGCTGTGTTGGTCTGTGATCTGACCATGAGTCTGCAGAAGGGAATTATGTTAAGCTGTGGAAGTCTGAGAGTTGCTTCTAAGGGCCTGTGAAAGGGGAAAAGAACAACGTACTCAGTAGATTTGCACCAGCTTTACATGTATGTTTGCATGCACTAGAGAAGAGGTTTAGAAGGTCCTAAATCAAAATTGACCAAATGCCAGTCCTGCATGGAACTGAACTGGCAACCTGTGTCTGTGCATTTTTTATATGTGGATGAATGTGTGGTTTAATTTGCTGGTTTGTAAAGAGATTTCTTGGTGGGTTGCTTTCCATCACAACCCTGCTACTCTGTCACCAGAAATGCTGCCTGAAAATATTAGTGATTGATAGTGTTTCATATGCAAGAATGATAGTGAAATATAAAAATAAGAGATGTGGGGCACTCCACCTACAATAACTGCAGAGTTCAGTAGAACTTATATCCAGTGCTATAGAATTGAGATTAATTTGTTTGGAATGTACGTCATGATTTCATAGTGTTTATTCATGTTTCTCATGACAGGTTTGTTCTCTCATCAACTTATCCTTTAACGTTTAGCATTTATTTATACCATGCTTAACAGAGCAGCTGCTCTATGGGACGACTCTTTGTAGTTGCAGGCTGGTTGCTCTGGGATGGTTTGTTGTATTACGTTTGAAGTGCCACTCACAGTAAAGATGAGAGAAGGATGGTAATAAGTATTATAAACATCCTTTTAACGGCCACATGACTTCAGATATTTATTGACGTTCTGGGTTTATTTTCTTTCACTGGATAGTAACATTTTCTGTACTGAAAACAGTCAGCAGAATGCATCCCTGTGCCACTGTTTGTTTCTCCATATAGTTTATTAAGAGTGTAGCAAAACTAAGTGGCACTCTGCAGAGTAGGACAGATGGACTGACACAGTCACTAAAGCTGGCCTGAGAAGACATTGTTGTCTCTGTTCCAGGGTGTGCCTGAGGCTCCCAAGGTCCTGCTGGAGTTCACTCCCTTTGGTACCCAGACTTTGCTTTTCTGCCATGATTGCTTTTGTAAAAAACCGTTCCAATAGGTCCTCCTTTTCTTCTGGTGGATTTCAGAGCTCCAAGGGAGCATCTGTCCATGCTAGTGATTTAGTAGTGTGTTTGAATTTCAAGTTAGTGGCAAGGGGCCTCTTGACTACCAATGGATCCTACAGTCTAAATTTCCTCCCTATGCATGTTGTGTGGATGAACTCTTGGAAGCACAATTGCACAGGGAATTTTGTGGGAGACTCTTCTGGCACCTCTCTTTGCATAGCTGCCACAGCATGGGGCTGCCATAGCATGGGCTCAGCTGCCCTCTCACTGGTTGTAGTTGTGCTTCCATGTGTCATATCTGCCCATGTGTGTTCTGGGCTTAGCAAGACCAGCCTTGTAATTGCATGGCACAAGAAATTATGGCTTGGAAGACCAAAATTAAAATTAGTGACTTAATAAAAGGTACATTGGAATAAATCCTATGGATTTGAATCTGGCAGCTGAAAACTGCAGTCTTATTTATTTGAATGCCAGAAGCATAAATACTGAATTAAAGTACAAGTAAAACACTACGTTTTAGTACAAGGTTGGGTGGAGAAGTTGTATAAGTTACCTACAGGTTGAGCTGCTGTCTGTTACCTTTCTATGAATGAAGCAGGTTCTGACATCTAGGCCTGTCAGTGAATGAGGCCTGAAGCATCTGAGATGCATCTAGAACCCCTAAATTGTCTAACAGCACTTCCATGCTGTATGTGCTTTGATTTAGATATCATGTTGATTAGTCTGCAAAAGTATTCAAGTTCTTACCTAATGTGTTGGTTTGGGCTGGGATAGGTTTAATTTTCTTCACATTACTTAGTATGGGGCTGTGTTCTGCATTTGTGCTGGAGATAGAGTTCGTGACACAGGGGTGTTTTCATTATTGCTGAGCTGGGCTTACACAGAGTCAAGGCCTTTTCTGCCTCTCACCTCACCCCACCAGCAAGGAGGATGGGGGTGCACAAAATGTTGGGAGGGGACTCAGCCAGGACAGCTGACTCCAGCTGACTAGAAGGATATGCCATGCTACATAGCATTATGCTCAGCATATAAAACTGTGGAAAGAAGGAGGAAGGGAGGGATATTTAGAGTGATGGCATTTGTCTTCCCAAGTAACCGTTACAAATGATGGAGCCCTGCTTTCCTGGGGATGACTGAACACCTGCCTGCTCATGGGAAGTAGTGAATTAATTCCTTGTTTTGCTTTGCTTGCATGTGCAGCTGTTTCTTTACCTGTTAAGCTGTCTTTATCTCAATCCATGAGTTTTCTCAGCTTTTGCCTTTCTGATTCACTCCCCCATCCCACTGGCAGAGAAGTCAGTAATGTGTAATGTGGGCTTAGTTGCTGGCTGAGATAAACCATGGCATCTCTTCATTGAATTAATGAATATATTTTTTGTTATTCAGGGAACACCAGTATTTGTTCACGCTGGACCTTTTGCTAACATTGCACATGGAAATTCTTCTGTTTTGGCAGATAAAATTGCCCTTAAATTAGTTGGAGAGAAAGGATTTGTAGGTAAGTAATTATTGTTTTTTATGTTATGATTTGTTGGTAAATTGGTGAACAGTGATGTAAGTGAATGGAAAAATTAGCAATGAAAGATAAGAATTCTACTTGATTATTAATATCAGCGTAAAATAATCTTAAAATGAATGTGTAAAAAGCCAAAAGCACTTCTTCTCTTACCTTGCCCTTTGTCTCAGGTGATGTTCCAGAGTCCACAAGGTGGCTGAACTGGTCAAATGACGGGATTGTATTGAAAGAGTTGTCCTGTTATTCATTGTGTTAGTATCCATTTGACCTCACTTGATAACCAACAGAAACTATTCTTTTTTCCTGCTGAATTGTTTCTCTACCACTTGAGCAGTCTCAGCCAAATAAGAGGTCAGATGACCCTGAGCTAGTGTGGAGGAACAGCCGAGGCAAGATGCTTGAAGAAAGAGTAGCACTGCCTCATTTTGATGGCTGTGAGCCATTAGGTTGGTCCAGCTGCATCGTCAAACCACATCATGAAGCCCTTAAGTTCCCATAAAAACATTTGACTGGGCAGATTCTTTTTATATTAGGAATTCAGCCTGCACTAGCAACAATAGACATATAGAATTTAGAGTTGCATGCAAAAAAACTTGTGGCTGACCAGTGAACTAGCTTCTTAAAAAATTGTTATGTGTGTTAAACCTTAGAACTAATTAAAAAAAAAGGAGTGTTGCTGCTTTGCGGTTGTAATGGCTTTGCACTGCTGCAGCCACTCTCTTATGTGTCCTGATCACCCAAATTGGCTTCCATTAGTCCTAAAGTTGGAGTTTGATTATCTGTGGAACAGTGCTCTTGAAGGCATGCTTTAATATGAAACATGAGGTTTCTAATGCTAGTATGCTTAAACTAGTAGAGAAACATTTATGTATATGCTTATGTCATACCTTCCTGTTGCTATAAATGACATAAAGAGAACCATATAACTTGAAAGTAAGTTTTTTAAACAGAAAGTCTGTTTAAAATGTTTAAATTCATTGGTAATCATAGAAAAGATTAGTTGTTTGTTATAGAATGTATATACTTTTTGTTATGATACAAACCAACCTTTGTGTTTACAGATCGAAAACAGAAAGGTTTCTTATAAGAAGTTATTGATTACTGAACAAAAATATAGAAGGAAATCTTAAAAAGTAACAAAAATTAAAGTAAAATAAAGGAAAAATAAAGGATTGAAACCTGTAGTACATCATATTGATATGAATATCCCGTATGGAATGGGCTGCCCAGGGAGATGGTGGATTCTCTGTCCCTGGAGGTATTTAAGAGACTGGGTGTGGCACTTAGTGCCATAGTCTAGTAACTGTGGTGGTAGTGGATCAAGGATTGGACTTGATGATCTCAGAGGTCCTGTCAAACCCATCTGATTCTATGATTCTATATTGACTTTGAAAAAAACCCAAAGAAATATGTAACTTTGGTATTTTCTGAATAACAACAAAATAGTTGTACAAGTAGAAATTTTATTTATGTGTATTCAATTATCTTGAAGGTGTTCTTCCTTTTAAACAGTACCTGTTGATTTTCTGTTTTCTATTTTACTTGTTTATCTCTGTAGAAGTAAGTTTCTGATCTCCCTAAGCATTCTATGCCTTGACTTATTTTTCTTAAATCCTTAAGTTTTTTTAAATGGAGCAGCAAACTTCACACAGTGATTTTTAGATCCCTGTTACAATATTTTTTTAAAAATTAGTTCTTAGAGTCAGTTTTGCTAACCTTATTTCACTCTAATATGATCAAACATTCATTCGAAGAAGAACATTTTGCATTCTGAATACATTTATTTAATGGTAATCAAATTGATATTTCACTAAGCCATGTTTGTTGTTCCATGGTTCTGTGGAATGAGGCCTAGAAGCATTTAGAGTAACTAACATTTTTCATATGCCTGGTGAAGTGACTTTGTTTCCGCAGTGAGCAATCTTTTCGAGTGGGAAGTCTGTTTTGTATCAATTGAATGAAAGTATGTTGGCAACAGTCTTGAGTCTTGATACAGGTTTTGGAGCCCAAAATATCACCTTGGATTTGGATTCCCTTCCTTTCAGCATGTCCCTCAGGCTCTAAGAACATATCCTTGCATTTCTTGCCTTTTTTTTTTGGTCTTACCCACCTGTTTGTCGTTACCACTCTTCTCTGCTTTATTTGTCTTTGGCCCGAGTTTCTCTGTTGGGAGACAAAGCAGTGCAGCTTCAATAGAGGAAAACCTTTGTGCATTGCCAGCTAAAGGCTCTTGTTCAGATATTATTCTACAGAACACAAATCTCTGTGAAACTGACTTCAGAACAAGACTGCCTTTGCTCTGTGGAGGAAGTAACTTCAACATGATTTGTAGATCCTTGTTAGATTATTAAAGGCAACAGTTCATAGAGTGGCCTACTTAAATAAACTTTGCAGGTAGTTACAAGTGTAAATGTTTGTTCTAATGGTTGTAATTACAGTAAGCTTTATGGTTTTAAAAAAATACCTTTATTCTGGTAACTAGTTAGAGCATGTGGGCAGAGACCACATGTAGAACTCACTTGTTTATTAAGTACTCTCTTATTCTACCTTACAAAAGTGGAATCTAAAATGACACCTACAAAGTGTGTGCCAGCCCATATGTCCCATCCATACAAACAGAGAGCCCAGTGCCTTGTGAATTCCGCACAGCAAAGCAGTTAGCAAGGAACACCACTGCTTTCCTGCTTAGTGTGGAGTTTGCCTGAACCCTGTACAGCCATTGAAACTGGATGGGGAAAGCTGATCCTGCAGTTAATTCAGACAGAGTGCAGACCAGCTATGCAGCAATTGGATAACTACCTGAACAAGTTTAGTTACTCACTCCTGCTAAAAGTAAGAATTTTCACTGTTCCACATTTCCCTCATCACTGTTCCCATGCATTGGATCTGACACTCATTAAATCTTGTATGAGTGACCAGAGTTCACATTCTGCCATGTAGGTTAGTTGCATAAGCTCATAAAAGAACCCAAGAGGTGCTAGAAATAGCATAAGGTATCTGGCAAAACCATGTGGCTGGGAGAGGCATTTTAGGGAGCACAGGCTAAGAGACTGGCTCTCAGCCTTATGTAACTGCATCCAAAGCAGGAACATAAGATGTGACATAGTCTGCAATTAAATTAATTTCCTGCATAGTAGAATAAATATCTTAATGTATGTGATGGGCGCCATGAGATGGGATGATGATATATCAATCATATATACAATCCCCATATTTATTGGTTTATATATTTAGTATTTATATCTATTTTTAATTTATTCTTTTTTTTTTTTACTTTCACCATATTTATTTCAGAGCAGAATCTCCTGCTAAGTTTGTAGACTATTAAGGAGAATAGCATGGCTTGAACTTGCAATACAGTTTTACAAATATAGACTTTTAAAATTTTCTCTCCTGGTTTAAGCTCTCTCCTTTCTCCAGCTGCTTGTTTACAGCAAGTCCTGTGTAGCCTCTTTCACCAGCACACCTGTTCATAACTTATCCACGTGATAAGCTAAGCTGGAGAGTTGGTCTTGACTGAAAACAACTACGACAAAAAAAAAATCTCTTTCCTTCCCCCTTGCAATACAGCGTTTGGGCAAACAGTTTTGTGTGACCAGGGAAGATGAGGTAATGCCACATAGGATGGTAGTTTTGCTGAAATAAATATTTATAATATTATAGTCTCATTTTGAGGTCTAAAGTGCCAGTAAAGCTACTGTGGATGCAGTAGCTAATCAGACTGAGCCTGCATTGCCAGAGCAGCTAAGTCTGTCTACTTTCTCAGCCTTTGCTCAACTGTTTTTGCATGACATCCTGGCAGAAACCTATTGCCCTTTTTGTTGGCTTACTTTTCTGCTGACTTAACACAGAAGCAGTTCAGCCCAGAGTCACAAAAACACCAGAGCTGGTGCAGGAAAGGGTGAGTTAGGACAGCCAGGAGTGAAAAACCAATCTGTTGTATAGATCCCACTGTTTGTGTGCCATGACCAAGGCAAAAAAAAAAAAAATCCTCTCAAAATGTTCTTTTTAAATTTGTTTTTAAACCTTACTTTCTCTCTCTGGCCTGCATTGCCTGTTGCTCTGCTTGCTCTGTAGCCTAAATTGCAGCATGCTGTGCCTTTTGAGTAGTGTCAGGTAGCAATAATGTAGACAGTCTTTTTTTTAAAAAAAAAAAAACAAACGTAAATGAAGTTTAACCATTGAGTCCTGTTGTGAACTCTCCCAGTCAGAGGCATTCCCTGCTTCAGTTTCAGGTATCCAAGTGAATCACAGGTCCTCAATAAATTTTGGATAACTTAAGCCTTTTAGTGCAGCTTGTTCTTTCTGTCTTCTCTGAGCCTTGTTGCTATGTACTGACAACTGAGTCTTTTTCTCTAGTTTTGAGTTCTTGGTATAAGTTTTGCCACTGAACTTTTCATGCAATACCTCAGCTGGTTTGCACTTGTTTGTCTTGTCAGCCTTTTATTGCTTGGGGCCTGTTTCCCTGCAAATTCCTTCCCACCCTTGCTGCAAGCAAGCATGTCCCATTGAGGATGGATGCATAATGCAGGCACCCCCTGCACTGGAGAGCATCCTTGCTGATGGCCTGGGAAGTGGTACCCCAGGGAATGTTGAGTGTAGCAATCATCACAATTGCCATCAGAGCTTTGTGGTCTCTCACAGGTCTCTTCAGCCCCTCTGGCAGCAGCCTGAAATCTCTTTCTGGCATTTTGTTTTCCTTTTGTATGAAAGGTTGCCTAAACTGGCCTGGTTAACTGATTCTACGTCGCTTGGTTTTGGTGCACCTTGATTCCTAAACAGTGAAGAAAGTTGACCTCTCAGCAGTGGCAGGGAAAGGAGCTTGGCATTAGGGCTGAATCCTGTACTACAAGTGTGTGGGGAAGTATATATGTATTTAAGCAATTACTTCCTTTGAGTTTTTGATTTGTTTTATGATTTTAACCTCTTCCTGCTTTTGTTCTTCATCACTTCTCTAGTGAGAAGTAGCTCAAATTCATGTCTGATCCATAGAAGTTGTTCAATTCTGAAGGCCACACCTGCTGTAAATTGCAACTGAAGCCTAAGCCTAACAGCATCTTGTGCTGAGGCTGAGGTGAGATGCCCAGCCCCAGAAGTGACCCAGACGAGAAAGGTGTGGAGGAAGTAAGGTTGATGCAGTGCTGTGCTACCCTTAGCATCACTTTTGCAGCACCTGTGTCCCTGAAGCTGTAGGTTTTGTGGCTCTCTGAACTCAGGGCTGTCCTGAGTTATATTTGTCAGTATGTCAGAAATGATTGCAGTACACAACAGATTGCCCCACCCATCTCTTTAATCCCTTCAGCTGAGTAGAGTTGTTGTAAATCAGAAGATAAGTGAAGTGAGAGTATATGTTTGGAATCCTAAACCAAAGTTTTTCTGAAGTTTGTTTTTCAAGTTTGGACTTTGTGTTTGGTGATTGCTTTCTTTCCTACTCCTAATAAGCGTGTTGCATGCAATGCCAAGAGCATGCTGTGCTAGGCGACTTTGTCCTTGTGGTGTATCAGGTGACAAGAGAATGATTATTGCAAGCTATTGATCACTTCCATAAGAAAGGTTCACTTTCTGTTTCTTTCTTTAGTTGGTGCACTTAGTGTAATTGGAAAAAATTTGTCACACTTTTTGAATGGTATAAACTCAAGTAGAAGCAGTAAATTTTTATAAGCTAAGTAATTGACTCTTTTTATTGTGTTGGTACTCTTGTTAAAGTAAACTAATCATGCTAGCTGCTCTAACTATCTGTTCAGTAGACAAAAAGTTGTATTTCAAAGGGTATCTGTTTCACGTACTCTGAGCAGAGATTGTATAACAAGTTTATAAAGCACCTTATAAAAATTGTATGTGTTTAATACACTAAGCAAATAGTCTTCAGTAGATTTTTTAAAATGTCATGAGACAGCTCAATCCATTTTTTAGTAGCAGTCTTTTTCCAAAAAAAGGAATTAAAGCCCAAATACTTTGTCTAAACTTCTTTTGGCAGCAGTACCCCATGGGGTATTATTATATTTAAATGTTGACTTCAAGGATTTATGTTTTATATTTTTTCTTTGCTTAATACCATTAGAAGGGGATTCCATGCAGTGATCCTTCAGAAAGCTTTAATTTTTAAGAAGCTGCCCAGCATCTTTCTGGCTTGTGTTATTGAATCTCTGACCTCTTAACTGTTATTTTCACATGAAACAAAAGGTAATGTGATTGTATTCCAATATTTTGCTCTTTGAACAATGTGGTGTGTCATGTTTCTTGCTAAAGTGTTAAGGTTAGTGTTAAGCAAGGCTAAGGTTTCATGGTACAGGGTGATTGACAGCTTTATCAGTGTAGGTGTTACTTGCCCACTCTACTGCAAACTAGATAAAGGATGTTCAAAACTTTACAGTGTTTTCTCTGATACCATTCATAGTGCAGCTGCTCAAGCATCTGTGCTAGGAGCAACTGTGATGGTTATGGGGGGAAGGAAGATGATACTCGGTTGGTATTGCTGCAAGGCTCTTAAAGTCATGGTTTAATATTAACAAGACTCAGTCGTACCACAAACTGCAAAATACGGTACTGTTACTGCTCGAAGATCTGTGAATCTGTGCCATTCACTTGTGAGTGCTCATGCCATTCACATCCCAGGTGCCCTTTTTATTTCTTTCTTCACAATTGCTGAGGTAAAAGTAAGTTCCATTTCTTTCATGTGTTGTGAAGTGGAAATAAAAAAATCATCATCTTCTCCCTTCTGCTTTTAAAATCTCTTCTTCTCACTTTTGCTTTTAAAATCATAGCTAGTTTTCTTATCAGGAAGCAGAAAAGTCTTCAGAGATGAGATGTAGTGCAACACATTTTTCTTCACTGACAGGAAGTCAGGGTTCCTGAGAGCTGAGCTTACTTATTGCCTTGTCACAAATAATCTGGGTGCAAATCATGCTTGCTTATGGATTGCTTCAACCAAAAGTCAGGTGACAATAGTCAAAATTACTTTCTATTGCAGAAAGTGCTTAAAACAGTCTCAAAATAATTTTTGAATTATTATGTCAAATGAGAATCAAATTTGTGTCTTCAGAGTCCTTGAGAAAGTTCTGGCTCCACATTGTCACTGCATATTTCTTTAAACTTTTTCTTCTAACCTTTAGGATACATTGCAAAATAAAACTTTTCCAAAGGATTGAGTAGAAGAAAGCTGTCCTGAACGTTTTTATGTGTCAGGAAGCATTCTAGCATTGATGTCAGTAGCATATGTCATTGTATTTCAGAGTTGAATTAATTTGAAAACTTATAAATTATGCAAAGGTAAACTCAAAATTGAAAGTTGCTATTGATAGCAAACTACTGAATTATGTCTAACCCATATTACGCTTGTCATAAAAAAAGTGGTGTTTTGCCAATTCAGGAGAGGTGGTGCTATTTTGAAGACAAAACCTCAAAAAATAAGTATTGTCTTGTGAGATTTTTACCTTCTTCCATTTAAAAAAAAAAAATACACCTAGAAAGTGGTAGAAATTCACTTGACATTTCCTTGCTACAAAATGTATTTGTACATGTTTGTTCCCAAATAGACTGTTTAAATCCAGAATTATGAGGGGTAATTTACAGGAATAAAATAACATGTGAGTATAAATCATCAGCCATTTAGCATGACTTCTCTGTTTTATGTGACAAGCATATCAGGTGATCTTCAGGAGCTGACTGGACTCTAGTTTGAAACTGGCTAGGATTTTTAACTCTTGCTGCTGATAAGCTGCCTGGGTTTCCATGGCCAATTTGGACTCATTTGTTCTTTTTCTGTAATACTGTGTTACAGCTTTGTTTTCTCTTTCTCAAGTTATAATTTTTATACTGTCTCTAACTATTCAAGCACACATTTTTCATCCATCACTGTAATTGACTTAATACTACTAGGCTCCCTGATTCTTCTCTGATATTTGCAAGTATGAAGTTCCCAAATCGAAGGCTGTATTTTTATCCTTTTTCTCCTATGGCAGTAACTCTTTACCAATAACTTAATTTCTTCCTAAAACCACAAAAACTTTTTTCCTGTGTGGTATTCTTGTTCCTCTGCATGATAGCAATGCTTTCAAACTTTGGTATTGCCAATACACTCTATCAGTGTTCCTCAGTCTTTCTGCTGAAGTGGTACATGAGGGCCCTCAGGTCGGTTCTCTCTCCTGTCCCACAGTTCTCCTGTCATGGCTGCCTATTCTTTTCTCTATTAATCATGTAATTACCATTTTCTTCTAGCCTTGCTGACAGACTCCTTCGTATTGCTGTAACAGGCTTTTTTTTCCTGAACGCCACCTTCTTGAGATGATGTCACATTTTCATTACTGGAGAAAGCTTTGTATCTGGCATAACCTGCCTCTGGTAGACAAAGGTTATATTTCTTACTTACTTCAATTTATTTTTTTTAATTATTCTTTCGTTAAAAATCTGTGAAAGCCATCAAGCCTGTAGTCATGCACATTTCTCCCCACTCCTCCTACATTACTTGAAAATAGTTTTTGATACTTTTCAGGTACAAGGCACCAAGAGAAAAGGCACTTATTTGAAATGGTGATAGAAACTTTACGGTTTGGGGTTTTTTTCTTCCAGGATTTTGGAATTTCTGATTCACTCTTTTTTAAGAGTAGTGCATCCAGCTCTTGTGTACTTTGGGTTTTTTTTTAATTCCATCTTTAATATGTCACGGTAGCCTCACTTTATTAGCTTGTGGTTTTTAATTTGTAGGGATGAAGACCTTTGCAGTTTGCTTGTATTTCCTTTGTAGGCTCTGACACTCATTCTCTGTGTAGCAGCTCACTCTGCCTTTTCCTTTCCTTTAGAGCCTCTGTAATTAATAGTGAAGCATTTTCTACTCACAAAGTTTGCTCTGTAGGACAGCAAAACCGTGTGTTTGACTGCCTTTCCTCCAAGTGGAGGAGGAGGACCGGGAGTTACTACTGTTCTCAGGCCAGATGTCACATGAGAGACCAGGCATTTTAATTCGTACATTTAGAGAAGTTTGCATTAAAAAGTAATACTGACGTGATAGAAAATAAATAAGAGGTACTATGGCCTTGCCACTGTTATTTTCAAGGGTTTTTTTAAATTTTGCTGGTGGGTGGATGCTGCTCTGTGCCTCACTGACAAAGGAATTAAATGGTTTTCTCACAGACTAGGAGATGTGATGTGACACGTGTGTATGTCAGTTGTGTGCAGAATGAAGTGTCACACCATAACGGAGCTGGCTGTGTCAGAATCAGGCAGAGAACTGGACACACGTAACTTAATTGAGAAAACTGTGTTTTGTTCTCTTCATATGGGTTTTCAGAGTAGAAGGGAGATGTAATGAGACAGTGTTTGGGATGGGATTGTAAGCCTGGGGAATTTGTTATGACGATGATGTGGAGGCAGGAAGGGCAGTGTGAATGTTCCTGCTGGCTGGCTGGTAACCAGAGCTGGCTGGCTTCTGAGAAGCTGGTGTCTTGAGGTTACCTGTCCTTTTTCCTCTTTCTTGCCCAGTAAAAGATAAGGAGACAAAGGTGCTTAGTCCGTCGCCTGTCACCAGCAGCACACATTCTCTGATGGAGAGCTCCCGGTCTGTTGTGTGTCTGGCACTGTAGTGCACGTCAGGAGGCATACATCTTATTGCCACCTCTACCTTTGACTAGCTTTCTGGCCTTAAGCAAGTAATTTCAGCCTCCATGCCTGCATACGTAATCCCATTCTTCTTGATGTGTTTATTCAGTTTATAAACTTTCCTGGGGGCAAAAACTGTCTCACCATAACAGAAGGGGAGATGCCAAGCACTACATTAATAGGAGCTTTAAGGTAACGTGCCTTTTGCATGACAGCTGCCAATACTTAAACATGCATCAGGAATTTAGTTACAAGCTGACATGGTATTTTAATGTCCTATATGCTGACCTTTTCTGCAACATGTTAGAGCTTAACACAACTCTTTCCTCTGCCAATGACATTCATAAATTACATAGAGTGTACAACTGTTCAGGGCTATCCATTATTCTCAGTCTCAGGATAGTTACCCGGAGGTAAAAATAGATAGAAAGGATCTGTCATTCATTCAGAAAGTAGAGGCACTGCCCAGTTCCTGATAAATAAAATACCATTCTACTGAGTAGAAACTGATGAAATTGCAACTTCTGTCCTGTTTATTTTCCCTTCCTTCCCCAAGTTAGCAATCTCACCTAATTTTAAAACGCGCAACATGTAAGAAGCAATTCCTTTTGTTCTTTTGTTACCTACTGGTTGTATTGCTTTTATTTATAAGAAGAAAAGAACCAGGGGTTAAAAAGTGCAAACACTAAAATATCATGTATGCTAGGAAGTCCTCTTGATTCATCACTTGGCAAAGGAAATAAAAGCAGACTCCATAGCTAACAGCGTTACTTTTGCTTAGGGTTATTTGGCAGAAAATCCATCATCCTCTCTCCATTTGTGAGTATTTTGTATTGACTTACACCCTTTAGCAAGGGTCAGCAGGGCAGAGTATGCATAAGGAGTTCAAGTCCCATTTCAAAGGCTGAATTTTAATTTTGGCAGATGGTTTATTTTTAATATCAGTTGCAAATGTAAGCTCTTTATTAGATTTTTGTTTGTTTGTTTCAGTGACCTTTTGATACTGGAATCTAATGTTCCTTTTGTGGAAAACTTGTATAAGAATTAGGTTTGTTCAGATATTTCCATCATGTTGAGGAAACGGGTTTTTGGGGTTTATTTTCTGACTCACTCTTCTGAACCTACAGGCAGAAGTGCTTTGTTTTCTTAAAGGTTGTATGATTAAAATTGTTAATAGCATACACATAAGGAGGGGACAATGTTTATTTATTTTGTGCATTTAATTTTAGAATTGTTGACTTACATCTTCATGGCTCCAGAGAAGTCAATACAAATGTGAAATGTGGAAAGGAGATAAGTACATGTATGTCCATTTTTGATAATGGTAATTATACTTGGCACAGTTTTAATATCATTTAGTACAATTTTATATTTTGTGGAGTTGCGTTTCTGTTTTCCACTAGTATTCCATAAACACATGCACACTGAGAGCTCAGTTAACAGGTGTTTCTGAAAGAACTGTTTAAAGCTACGGTTTCTTATTCGTAATCAGAACTCTGCAACATTTTCTTCTCATCCTGTGCTACCCTCTCTACCAGCCCAGTTAAGATAATGTGATTTGGGGGAAAAGTTAAGGTATGTATTTAGAAGTTCCTGGAAGAAAAATGCTTGTGCAGAGCGTTCCAAGGATTTTTATTTACAGATGTTTTGTTTTGCCTCAGCAATGTTATGAAGTCAGTGTACAAGAAAAATCCTGTGATTTCTCTGAAAATATGCTAAATTTAAATTGTTGGTTTGGGTTTGTTTTTTTGTTTTTTTTTTTTAATTTTCAAGCAACAAACTATATGTGTTATTGTATGCTGGGAATTTTAAGAGCAAATAGTTATTTCTTTTTGAAAACAGTAATTAGGTGGCTTACATATCTGATCTTATGACTTAGTGGGTCGTGAACTTTAAAGAAAAATTCAAGAATTCATGACTAGAGATATAAATTTGTTTTTAAACATGCTAATTAGATTGCAAATAATGGTAGGTTATGTATGGCCAGTGTGATTTGTTAATGGAAAGAGTGTTACTTTGGCAAATAGCCAAAGTGCTTTTGAAGGTCAGATGTTGACGATATTTGAAAGTGTTCAGAGGCTGTTCTCTGATTCTATAAAATAATACATTAAAAGACAAGATTAATATCCTAAATGGCATCTGAGGGTCAGTGTGCTGCTCTGACCTTGTAATTTAATTTTTGCAGTTTTATAAAACTGCTGTTTAATTAATTTGATTTGATTGAAAAAACAGATTAGATTCAGATACAGTAAGAGAAAATGTAGGTTACAGCCATTTTTAAATTTTGGGTGGCCTGTCTGTCTTTGATATGATTGTTCTGTTGTTGGTCCCTTTATCCTTGATTTGCTATGCTGACAGCTTTATTGAACCTGACAATCTCAAACTCTTCAACTGTGCTTCCTGCAGTAATAAGGCACATACTTGTAATGTATCTTCAGCTTAGCTCTGACTGCAAGCTTGGAGTGGGAATGAAGCTTCAGGGACAGAGCAGATGCTTTGCATGCATGAGGACACGGCGTCTATGTGCTGCCTCCATCTACTGCATCTCAAACAGAGCTCCCAAGAGGATGAGTAACAGCTTCATAAATCAATGGTTGCAGGTTTAGCTTTTCCTGGAGCCCATTAGGAATTCAGTGTATGGTTTGGTGTTCTTCATTGCATGAGGAGTGAGAAATCACAAAAATGTGGGGGAGGGCTAAGGATGATAGAGTAGCTGAGATGACAAGATGATGGGCAATTATGAAGAGGAACTGAAAAAAGAATTAATAATTTATAATCTGTAGTAAAGAGGAATCAACTAATAATGTAGAAATATTTCAGAAATGGTAATGAGTAGTTTGCAAAGGCAATTCTATTGCCTTGATTACTTAAATTGTGTTTAAGTGGAGAAATTCACAATAGACATTAAAGAATTGATCTATCCATGAGCAGCTGAAAGGATTTGTCTTATAAACTAGCCAAATTATGGTTTGGTTAGACTTTGGTTCTGATTGTGTTCTTAATTGGGAAGTTCCTGTAGGAAAATCCTTCTCCATGTGTAATTTGTTGTTGTGTGACCTTAGTACCTTCTCTCTCCTTAGTTTGTAGTTCTTTCTATAAGATAGATTACACATGACATATATACTGTCTAACAAACAGTTATTTTCCACAGCATTTTTTACCAATTGAGTTCTTTTTCCTTATCCAAAAATTATAGGGAAAGAAGTAAACACATATTAATGTTTGACACAAGCCATCAATCTTACACTTTGAGTAGAGGTTTTGTACAATTTGTTTTAAAAGTATAGGTGATTACAATCAAGGTAATGGCTATGTCTGAAAAGCATTTATGATTTCCAAATTTGCTCCTGATGCATTTCCCCATGCATGGGTTATTTCACAAAGTCTGTATAGCACAGTGGGCTTTACATTCCTGCTTCTTTTACCCTCATCCACTCTTCTGTGGCTTATGCTGCATGTTCTCAGCACTAGGCATTTTTTTCTGTCTCCCAAAATACCATTAACAGTACCTGGTGTTTTCTGTCTCTATGGAAAGTCTTTCTGTTTATTGATATCTTAAATTTTGTGCATTTGAAACACATATTGCACTCTGTGTAGAGTAATTTCCACTTTCACAGACCTCCCCAGATAAGCCTTTGGGATGGTCTTGTAGACTAATTTACAGCCTTTGCGTCAGATTTTTTCAGTGGGCCATCAAGACAAACTGTTAGTGCAGGGAAATACTCTTCTTCCTGGGGATATGTAACAGGAGATGTCCTTTCCCATGTATTTCTAAAACATGGCTCAGTAGGTTTGTCAAGAATAGTGTTGGTGTCCTCTCCCAGGCCAATCATGAAAGGAAGGCATTCTGTCTCCTAGCAAAGACTAAGTGGAATGAAAGAAAACCAGAACCTGTTTGTCCTCCTAGGAGAGGAATTCACTACATGTCTACACTGAAAAGGCAGTGCCTAAGTCATGGGCAAAATCATTATCATAACAAGCAGGTATTTCCCAGGATTTTAGAAGGGCAGGGTGGAGAATAGGTCTCGAAGTATGTGCCTCAGTAAAGAGTGAGCGGGGAGTTTTAAGAAGGCTGCAGCCCAGGGCGAATAGTTGCATGCATTGTGGGGTAGGCTTACACTTTAGTGATTGATGACTCTGTGCCTGGCATGCTTCGGGTGATTGCGCCAAGTGACAGGAGCATTGATCATCAAGATTCAGCGGTGGCTCTTTGTTGTGTGGCATCTGTCCACAGCCTCAGCCTACACTACTCTTCTGCTGTCCATGCACAGATGCTTTTGTTTTGTGATGAGAACAAGGAGGAGCGTGTGTGGCTGGCAAGGTGATTTCCTGACCTCTCCCAGCCATGCCCATCTGAAGGCATGCAGGAGTGCATGAACGCTCACAGCCCAGCGTGTGCTGGTCGTGGTTGGTTAAATGGATTTTGTCTCTGAGTTGTGATAGGCGGTGATGGTAGCTTGTATGGCTGCAAAAAATTCTGTATTCATCATTCACTACCAGTATGATCACTCTTTTCCTCATTGTATTTCTGCTGCTCTTTAGAAAGTATGTCCTCTTCCAGGGCATACACTGAATAAGAATTTTCAAGAATAGGATCTTTCAAGATCCTGTTTGTTTCAAGAATAAGATCTTTCGCATTCCTTCTTTCCTTTTTCACAAAACGGTGCAATATTGGTGCTAAAGCAGGTGTTATTTCATGATCATTTGATGAAATGGTTAGAACTTTACCAGGGAAGAAATTTTCAAGCTCTCTGCCTTCCTCTTGTTTTCCAGATGCTTGTAGCATAATTTCTCAAAGCATGTTCAAAGTCTATTTTCCTTTCAAAGAGGGTGTAGGAGGACCCAAAAACTGAGAGCTCAACAGGAAGCACTCTCACTTCAATGGAAGGTATATTTGTGGCAGGAGCTTCAGCCAACTGGATTGTTTAAAAGTGAAAGTAAATGAAAGTCTGGTAGTGAGATACACAGAGAGAAACATGGTTTAAGTGTGATGAAATTTATTTTAAGCCCTTAGGGTAATACTGTGGGTACCATAAGTTAATATACTCCTTGTACTTGCAGAATTGTAGAGCCTTAAATAAAGATCCATCAGTGCTGCTGTTAATTATTCCTTCCACGTAACTCCAAATAAAAAACTGGTGAGGTTTTAATTTTGTAATCAGCAGAAGATTAATAATTCTTTTGCCAAAGGCCATGATGATCTTTTAAGTATCTAACGTAATTGCCTTATTCCTGTGCCATTAATTGTACTCCATTTTAAAAATGTGGTCATCTGTCTTATGAGCAAATGATACTCTGATACCTCAAAAGGAGACGTGCTATGAATGGTGACAGGATGCCATCCAAAATTCACAGTTCTTTTGATTGAATTTTTCTAGTTAATATTGTGACAGAAGGAGGTTACAAAAGGGGGAACTGTGTATATTTCATTAGAATATTCAGCTGTGCACTGCAATTCATGTCAGGACCCAACACTTAGCTGTGGGTCTTTACATGAGTACAGGACACAGAAGTTAAGAGAAAGTGACTGTAAAACCCCACAGGCTTAGCAGGAGTATTCAAAGAAACATGTAGCCCATGAAGCCACATACAGCTCACTTCACTTCTATTAGAATGGTTTGTTTGTGGCTTGTAAGAACATCTTCAGGTTTTTAAATCTCTAGTAATAAATCTAAATAATGAGCTCATTACTAGTGAGCTGCAAGAAAATGTCAAATTTTACATTCAAAATATTGGAGTATGGTTTGACAAGGTGGCTAGGGATGAATTAAGTTTTCTACTGTTGAAATGTGTTCCTTCGTTTGCTTTTGCTGCTTGTTTGAACATGTTCAGACTTGTAAGTAAGACTTGTCTGGTCTTACTTCAACTGATTCAAATATAGCCCAGTGGAAATTTTTGTGTGTGTGTGTGTGTTCTGAGTTTTTGTGTGTGTTTGTTTTTTGTTTAGCAGATTTCAACAGTTTACCTTCCAGTTAGATAAATGCCAAAACCTACAGGAAGTCTGGGCAGCAGGGAAGGAGGAGAAGAAAAAGATGGAAGACTTATGAACAGGAATTAGCCTTTCAGCAAGGCAGGGTGCTCATTTGGTTTTACATTTCAGTGTAAAACCATGCCCTAAATTGGTGCTTTGTAGGCAAGAATCATTGCAGCTGCCCTTCTGTATATGTTCAAGATGAGGAGACAATCAGAGCTGTGGAGATGTGCAGAGCATGCTTTCTGTCACACAGTGCTATCCCTGTCAGGTCCTGGAGTTTTCAGTTTGACTTCCACCCTGAATTTAAAATCCAGCATCTTCAGCATACATATATAAGCAGGCCTTTAACACCTACAAAGAGGAAGTGTATCCTTAATTGTCAGAGAATTGAGGTTGAAGGGTTTTCTTCTCCTGTCCAGCTTGTAGTAAATAAATGAACTTTCTGCTAGTTTTGTATTCTATAGTCTGGGAATAATCTGTATGAGTTATTGTGCCTATTCCTTTGTTTAATGTATGGGATGCTCTTGGAAAGTTAGCAGCAACTGGTATTTAAAGTGAGTAACTGTGAGAGGTTATGCGGTAAACTTTAGTTTCTCATTTAAAGCTGCTCTGCATTTCAGTGTTAAAATTAATCCCTTATGGAAAAATAAATGTTTCCAAGCAAAAGATTGAAATAGCTTGTTATGGGGTCCCAAGGGAATCAGCACTTAAGTGTATTCCCGGGAGCCTTGTTTCCTGTGCAGCCCTTGCTGCCAGGAGGCAGTGACTGTCAGTGGAGGCCTGAGACTCTTGGCCAAAGGAGGTAAGTCTCCTTCGAAGGAAGGTAGTGTGAATTGACTGCTGCTGTCATGGGTTATGATGGCAGAGTACTTGAATATAAATCTTTGTTTTCAGCTGACATTTTGTTTTTGTGAAGAAGCTGAAAATTTACAGGAGACTTTTTTTTTTCCTCCAAAGGAATTTATATTAGGAGAGGTTGCAAGCTGTAGAGCTTCAGTACTGCAGCTTGAAGGGTATGTGAGTGGAACCAGAAACCACATTTATAGCATATTTCTCTTGGGATGCTTGTGCAGGTGGGCTGCTCTCCGTCGTGTTTGGAGGGTCTTCTGCTCGGAGAGTCTTAAGTGAATAGCAATCTACTGTGAAACATAATGTCATATAATCTGCTTTCTGAGAATAAAGGTTATTTTGGTCAGGACTTCTTGTGGAAGAAAACCATTAAATGTGTGAACCTTTTCTCTTAAGAAACCAGGACTGACATATCTGCTGGTTCAATCAAAAGTGTGGATTGGTAGTCAACAACAAAAAATCTCCAGTGTCCAGACCTCTGCAGGGCACATACTGCCCTGGCACCTTTCTTTAGCAAATGGTGAAAAGTACATATTACCTCCAATTAGCTTATGGTCCATTAAACTAAGCAGCAAATATTTTTCCAATTACCTTTTCTTCTACACCTCACAACAACAACGTAAAACTTTGATAACCAGTGCAAAGTATTTTCTTCATGGCATGAAAAATGTTCAGCCTTAACCTATCCATGTGTTATTTTCTGCTGGACATTGTGTCCAGCAGTGGTAGCAGAGAGTTCCTGTGTTACATGACATCTGAGAATGCGTCAAAAGAAAAATGAACAGGAAAACTCCCTCTGTCAGGAGGCAGGGGTGGGGGGAGTGGGTTGAGAAAGAAAAGGGGAAAAAAAGTATCTGTTACATTCCAAAATAAGTTATAATAATGGAAGTTCAAATAATTCCAGAGTCCGAATAGACAAACATCTGGCTTATTCATCCCTAGCTATACTAACAAAAATATGATATCCTGTAGAAAAATCACTGATCATCCTAGTTTATTTTGGCAGTTTTGCACGTTGGTATTTTTCCCTTTAATAAGAACGTATCAGTACTTTACAGCTAGCATGCCTCCAGCTCCAGGTTCACAGTTCATGTGCTTCTGTGACTTTGAACTCTTCTTTTCCTGAGTTTACCAGCAGACAGCTGCACCAGAACAGAGATGTTTACATGTGAGGAGTAAATGGCAACTTGCAGCTCAGATTTTCCATTTCCTTTTACATTGTTCAGGAATCCAGGCTCACAATTTGTGTCCTAAAGCTTTGCATCTGACTTGGCCTTTCATAGTACAAATGTTTTATTTTGACATTGATTTGTTGATAGAAAGGGCTGACTAGGGAGAAGCTACTTTCACTAGAAATTACCCTCAGTATACACGAAGTTCAATTGTGGGTGAAATAGCTTTTTAACAAATATTCTAAACTTCACTTTCTGTAAGGCTTTCAAGCACTATGTATATGTGAGACTAGCGTGGAACCACTTTGTGCAGCTTCAGCATGGTAGGTGCATTTTTAAATGGAGAAAAATTACTTTTGTATTAAGAATGATGATGAAATCTGATTATCTGCTTAAAACATGACACTGTCTATTTAAGCTATTGTCATGTATAGGTGGTTCCCAAAAGTGCTTGGCAAGGCAGTAATTACATGAAGGAGGTTGTGATAACCAGAAACAAACCCATCAGAGTGATTTGTTCATTTGCCTGAACCCTAAAGTGGAATTACAGACTCCAGCGAAGAGTTTGTTCTGTCTTTACACCACTCAACAGACTTGTCTCTATTGCCTAATTTCACGTTTATGGGCTTTTCCTTTCCCTTTTGTGCTTAATGTTGATATTTTGGGTTCAGGTTCTGAATGAAAACTACTGATGGTTTTGTAGCAGGAGTGAGTGAAGTAGATGTTATGTAAGTGATCTGTAGAAAGACCTATAGGAATTGTGTGTTGCGTTTTGCCTAATGTTGTTTTCAAACAAGATTCTGCGGTTATCCTGATGTGTTAGAACATGCTAGCTTTTGGTCACCCTGCATGCAAGTTTTATGAGAACAAATTATTTTACCTTATTGGATCATTTTGGTGCAGTTTACTTCTGATATATATATGTGTTTATAAATTGCAAGGTTTGACCTACGGCCCACTGTTAAAAGTATGGGAGTGCACTGCTGATACATGAAACTTTAATTTTTAATCTTCATTCCCAATGTTTCTTATCATACTTGGGCTCTAAAATTGAAGTAGAAAATCAAACAGCAGAGTATTTGTAGAATTAGATTTTGTCCTTTATATCACCACACAGTGAGAGAGTCTTGAGAGCCCTACTTACTGAAAATTACATCCAGAAAATAATCTTTTAGAACTTGTCCAAATCATCATCAAGTCTTGTTGGTGCAAAAAGAGGATTCAGAATGCAAAGCAGGGCCTGCAAGTGTAATATCCCTGATCTGAGCCTGCATATGTTTGCCATGGGGTTGTGTTCTTAGGCTGGCAGTGCAAATACCTGTGTGTTTTCTGTGAGCTTGCTGAAGGCAAATCAGTTACCTCTTTACTTTCACTAGAACAGCTTTAGAATTCTGTTTGTGTGTGGGAGATGAAAGCAAGCAGTTAACATCATGCTGATATTACCAACCCCCTATCTGCTTGCAAGGCAGCAGCCCAGGTAGCCATTATTCATGGGGGTAGAAAAAGGCCACTTTGCATGGGACAGGATTAAACAGACATCCAGGGAGGGGAGCTGAAGCTGGGCAAAATCTATGTAGGCAGGTAGCAGTGGTTGTGTTATAAACTTTTCTGCAGTTGAGGTCCAGCAGGTCACAACTGCTTAAGAAGATGTTTGTTACCCAAAATCTATGTCAGGTAACCTGTAATCTATAATTGTCATGTGTTGACAAACTATATATGAGAAATCATAACCAAAATAAATGGCCCAATTTCTGTTGTTGCATTTAAAGTGATTAGCTGGTTTATCTCATGATCTCTAAATGTAGACTAGCTTGAAACTTCATAGTCTATGTTTTTCATTGGCGCTTTCATTTGAAAGCAGGAAACAATCTGAAAGTAATTGTATCAAGTGTTTCAGCACAAAGATTTAAAATTATAATAGCTTGGCATATTATTCTGTCTTCTTACTGTTCCTTGGAGGAAACAAAATGGAGTTGCAACTTTCATCCAGGCAGCTTTTCTACTACATCCTGTTTCCTTCCGCAGACTGGAGAAAGCACTGACGTCTCCCTTTCCTCCGCTTCCAATGAAAAAAATTCCATTCCCCCGTGTTGTAGCACACACTCTGGTGGAAACTGGTGTTGTGTTAGCTTTTCAGATGTCAATACAGTATTTGGGTTGTTTAGGCAAATGCACATTTTTCCCTCCGTATCAAAGGGAAGCATGGCAGAGAACAGATGAATATGCACAGCTGCTCGGATGGGTGGCCCTGCACAGCTCTCCTGGCCATTTGCCCTGGCTGCCTACACTGTCCAAGGGGTGGCTTGTACCTCCCCGAGAGAACCAAGAAGTACTGTGTGAGCAGTTGCTCTATTTACTGGAAGGCTGACATCTCTGCTTTTCTCCCACTGAAAGGCAGACTTGCAATCCCCCTTTCTCTAAGGAAAATTGACCCTTGAAAACGCTTGGCATGAAATGGATTAACTCCCTGGAAACTTTGTTTGGAAATGTTACGAGACTGCTATGTATATACGCTGGCAGTCTCTGGAAGAGACAAATTATTTTCCCACCCTCTCAAGCACTTGGTAGTTTATCTGTTGTTTATATTAAGGATTGATCATGGCTATATATTCCTGATTCAGAGTTCTCATTAATCACCCTGTGCCACATAAGAGATTGGAGAAGAAGAATAGGGGTTACTGGAAAGCAGAAATGTGATATGTGATCCCTGGTTCTGCTTTAAATATGACTTATGCTGACATTAGCTTTGCTCCTATGAATTACTGTGTTTGTGTAAACCTCCTTTTTTTTTTTGGTTTGTTTCCATGTTTGGTATGTCTGTTTTTCTCAGGGCTATTTGGGAAAAGATGATATACTTATTACAATGATTTAGGAGAATGTTAATCACGATACTTGCCATGTTACTATTTCAAGAGGTCCCTGCCCCCTCAGCATGCCCACCGCCTTGTTTGCTAATGCTTGCTTCCTCTCCCAGCCCCAGTGGCCATTTCCTCCCTCAGAGCAGATCCATGCAGGCAATTGTTTAGCCTGTGCAAAATGAAGAAGAGGTGGAAAAGGACCAGTGGGGTGAGGACAAGTGCCCAAAGGCTGTGACTTCCTCAAGTGCATTGGCTGCCAAAGGAGAGATACTTTCTTCCACAGCAACAGAGCAGATCTGTACCTCCTCCTCCTTGACCCTACTGAAGGTTTCCAGCCCTGAAATGTTCAATCGGCTGTTGTGGTCACTTCCCCTCCTAAGCATGGGACACAAAACTGCTGGCAAGAGGGAAAGAGAAGGGAATTTACTGTTTTTTACAAGTTGATTATGAGGGTTATAAGAACACGTTACCAGCCCTGCTTGGAGAAGCCTCTGGAGCAAGTATTTTCCCACCCTGACTTGTCAGCCTGAAAGTCCCTTCACATCTTTCAGAGGCATGCACTGAGCTCAACTCATTAGTGTGTTCTGCTGGGAAATCGTTGTATTGGCAAATTTTCACCTAACAGGAGATTTAATCCCTTGAATTTTTTTATTTGCTTGGTGCTTCTGTTTGTCTAATAAAAAGAAATTATTTGGATTTTAAAAGAAGCAATTGAAATAATTGCTGTTTGACAAATCAAGGAAAATTCTCGCTGCAGAAACTGATACAATTTAATACAGATGATCTTCCCTTTATTTGTAGCTTCACTAAAAATACTTTGCCAGGTGTTTCCTAATTCTGGACAGATTTTTCTCTTGAGTCATGTTACATTCATGTTTGCCTTCTTTGGTGCAAAATCCCATTATTAAAGTCACTGTTTAACAGCATATTCAATACTATGACTGTAACTGCTGGTTTGTATTTATAATTAAACATTCTCTCCACAAAAGCAAGAGATGACCAGATGTTCTGTAAACTTAGAAGAATTTAGGTCCATTAGTTGTGATGGAAATACATCTTTAGTGAAATCGAAGGAGGAGCAATTATGTAGGAAAGTTTTATATCTGTGAGAATTTGCAAACATTTTAGATGTAATTGCACAGAAACAGTGATTGTAGAGGACTAGATTTTTTTAAATACTTTGATTCAAACTAATTTAGATTGCTTGGGGTTTTTCTCCCCAAGTGACTACTTTTGATGACATATTGTGCATATCAAGAATAAGAGAACTTATTTCTGAGTTGGGAATACGTCTTTAATCAGACTCAGTAATGTAAATAGACCTCTATTTGAAAGTTCAAATTCAAAACTGAGTACTGGTGTATACTTAAGTGCACTGTATGCTAAAGTAGAAATATCCCCCAGTGTTTAACCAAAAGCGTGTTTAATGTGTGGTTTTGTTTTGTTTTTTTTAATGTTTAACAGTAACTGAAGCTGGCTTTGGTGCTGACATTGGGATGGAGAAATTCTTCAACATCAAATGCAGAGCATCTGGCTTGTTTCCCAGTGTGGTTGTACTTGTTGCTACAGTGAGGGCTTTGAAGATGCATGGAGGTGGGCCAAATGTAAGTTTTCGCACCTTTCATGGAAAATAAAATTGTTGCTAATATTTGAAATAAGTAAAATATCTTGATTTAAGAAATATTTGGGGTAGCCGATGGGGCAATATTTAGATAACCCTTCTGAGATACCTCACTGTATAGATGTTACCTCTAAAGTTAACGCAGGAAAGGCACAAATGAAAGAAGAGGGACAAAAGGGCTCTGAAGAAGTACTGTATCTTGCCGAGCTAGGAAAGATTGTTCGCATGGGAAAAAAAAAAGCTTTAAGAGATGAATATCTATATTCTTTTTCCTGCCTTTTAAAATAGCATTTTATAGTGCACTGAAGTAGTCACAGGCTGGGAAATTTGGCAGCTGAGGAGGAATGAGAATGAATTCGGGTTGCAGTGTGTGAGTGGAAGTAGAGAACATTGTTAGTGAAGGTTTTGAGATTTCTTTCACTCCAGTAATGGATACCCATTACCCCTTCTGTCCTTTTATTTTGCTCAGGTTAATTTCTTCAGAGATGCTGAAGTAACTGATAAAATTTTGCAAATGTTTTTCTGGTGTACCAAAAGTCACCAGTGTATCATTTTTTGCTATTTAAGCCACAAAGAGACTTGTACCACTTACTGATTGTAGAAGTGCTCCTCAGTTGTGTAGTCAGATCAGACTCTGCTAGCCAACTCTATTGGCCAAGTAGGGAGACACTAAAATTAACTCCTGGAAACACTTTCATCTGCCCAGCAGCATGCTAGAGAGTGACACTGCCAGGGAAACAGTCTAACTGGGTGAAAATACCAGAGCTGTTTCCACAGCCACAAAATTTTGGAATGCATGGTCTCCCTTACAGCTAAACATCTCCAAGAGTTAAAGCTGAGCTGCCCTTTTTCAGTCTTTCAGGCTGATATAATTACAGGACTTTCTGTCATTTTAGTCCACTTCTAATGCACCTTTTCTTTATCTCTAATTACGTTCCTCCATTCCTTACAAGGCAGTATATTGTCACATGTTATCATTCAATCTGGCAAAAATAGGACTTAAATATGTCTTAGTAACTGTTTCTATTTTTGTCTGAGTTGCATCTTTTAGAAGTTTAAAGCTTTCGTTTGTTTACAAATGCGAGGCACTCATCACAGAGGCATGTAGAGTACCAGATACTTTTACTGGGAGGTTAACTATAAAATGGACCAATGCTAGAGACAAAAGTGAGTAAGTCCAGTGCCTGGGATTGATGTATGTAGTCCTTGGAGACTCAGTATAGTATCCTGGTGATACTCTTTGCATGTATACCTTTGTGCTTTCCAGCAAAGTAAAGTACTTGCATGCAGCTCCTTGCCACAGGCAGCAATTGCAGGATACTAAAAGATGATGTTCCTCTTCTAGTCATCTGTGTTGCTGTTATTTCTTCAGCCAGCTGTTGGAGGTCGCTGTCCATTGTCTTTGTACTGCTGGTGTCTTGTAACAACACGTAGAATGAAATCTGATTACCTCTCCTTTACTGGGTCTTCTGCAACCAGTTGCTGAGTTACTACCTGTATCTTGCTACCCCAGTACAAATAGGAAGTTTTGGTATTCTTTGTGTACTAGTGAAATAAAACAGAAGCTGCAGACAGGCTATGATGTTGTGTATGTGTTAATTGGCAGTACAGAAAGTAGACGAAAGTGCATTTCAGACCCTCTAGTGTTGGGGGTTAGAAATTGTTAACTTTGTGTTTTGGTATTTGTGTATTATACGTACTATGTTTTACTCCTCATGTATGTAAATCCTGTTGTCATTGGTTGTCTCACCTGCCCATCCCCAGTTCCTGGGTTCCCATGGTTACTCTATTGTCTCCTCTCATTGGCTGGCCGAGCGGTAAAACCCCTCCCTCCCGGCAGCCTTATAAGCTGCGGGAAAATTGAATAAACTCTCTCTTCGCTGTTGGACTCCCTGCGTGCTGCTTGCCCTTCGTCTGCCGGCATCGGGGCCTTCNTAGGGTTATGACAAGTGTCAATCTGTGGTGACTTTGTTTATTATCCCAGGTAACTGCGGGTGCCCCCTTGAAGAAAGAATACACAGAAGAGGTAAGAGGAATGGTTATAAAACTTAAGAGAGGTTTGTTTAAAGGAACAAAATAATGTGGTGTATGGAGAATCAGAACTTCTTGTTCCTCTGGCTGGATAGTGTGCAGCTTCAGGTTTAACAATAGCACGCTCTAATGCTGACATCTTTAATAGGCACTGCCAACAAATAAAGCTACCTAATCCTCCCTCAACCCCTTTCTGTTATCCCTCTTGGGTGTGTTATTTGTGTGACTGCATGATGGATTGTATGAGGAACTGAGCCAGATGAAAAATAACCTTTTTTCAGTAGTTTTTCTGGGACCACTAAGTTTTCAGATTGATCAGCATCCAGGCATTTATAGAAGGAAGAGAGCAGAGAGGTCAAAGGGGTCAAAGACATTCCCTGAAACTAATGGTAGCATAGCCTGTTCATTAAACAAGTTGAATCAGTGCTTCACGATTGGGCTTGGATGTCACTCTTCAAATAAGTGTGAATTCTACTGGTTTGTTTCCTTCGTCACTTCACTGCAGCCAAATTCTGGTCTTCTGCTTGTGTGAAGCTAAGGATATGTGTTTTGTTACAATTAAGACAAAGTCTACAAAGTGTGGAGTAAATAAGGAAATCCAGTAATGTGCTTTTATCTGGGATATGTATGTATATATAGATTAAACTGTGTATCTAACACATCTGTATGTCAATTCCCACCCTACAAGTGAAGTTTTATAAACTTTGCAAACAAGAGAATAACAGCTCTTTCACAATCATGACAAGCAACCAGTCATCAGCTGTACCATCTCCTGGTGTCCCAGAAGAGAGCAATGGTTTCATGTACAAACTCTGTACACTGCTAGTTACTTAAATATGTCTGTTGCTTATTAGTTGAAATAAGAATTAATAAGGGCAAAAATTCTTTTGTCTGGAAGCTTTTCACTTGCCTGCAACTATCATGATCATCACTGTTTTGTTCACTTTAATTTATGGAAAATTCTTTGGCTGAAGAAGACTTTATGTATGTTACCATTAATTTTATTTAATTGCACAGAACCTCCAGCTTGTAGCTGATGGCTGCTGTAATCTACAGAAACAGATTCAAATTGCTCAGCTCTTTGGAGTTCCTGTTGTGGTTGCTCTAAACGTCTTCAAGTGAGTCTATTCTTTGATTACTCTTGTGAGTAAATACACAGTTCATATTTCTCATTTTTCTTGGTTTTTAAATTAATGAATTTTGACATAAAGAAAAGAAGGTATTAAAAAATTCCATTTTTCATCATGAATATAAAGATATTTAACTCCTTATCTTGTTCTTAAGGTTTCAAAACCAACAAAAAGTATATACTATTATGGAACTGATAATCTTCCATGTTAATTAGCTATAACAATTACAAGGAGTTTTCTTGCAACATGTAAATATGTCTACTGTGTATAAATTACATTACATATGTGGCACAATTTCTATATAGACTTGCTTTACCATTGCTGATGGTTATAAAAGAGAACTAATTAAACAAAATAATGAGATGGAACTGTTTGCTTGGCAGAACCGACTCTCCTGCTGAGGTTGATCTTGTGTGTAAGATTGCAAAGCAGTCTGGAGCATTTGATGCTGTACCCTGCCATCACTGGTCAGCTGGTGGTAGAGGAGCAGTAAAATTAGCTCAAGCTGTGGAAAAGGCGGCCAATCAGAAAAACAGTTTCAAATATCTCTACAGCTTGGAGGTAAGAATTTTTTTTTTTATAATGAAAGCATTTTGCATCAGAATTGGATTTAAAACAAGACGAACATTGCAGGAGTTATCCAATATACTTGGAAAGGAACTTTCCTTGGCTTAAAATCACAAAAGCTGCAGAGAACAATCTGTGGCTTGTCTAATCAGCGAAGGATACTTGCTGGTAATGATAGTTGTTTAGTGCACTGAATGATGTTTGTGATACTTTTATGTTTAACGTAAAAGTATGTATGCAGATGAAACATTCACAAGTTATTGAGAGACTTCTCCACAAAGATCTCACAGTCATGGTATTTTTCCTGTCAGTCAGCTAAAGTGAAATATAGTTGCTGTCTCACAGTGATGGGTATTGCACCACGTTGTGGCTTCCTGAAGCGTCCAGTCTCTGTATGAGAAGGATATAACAGGTAGCATGTCCTCACTCATCCTCTGTCTGCCCAGCCCAGCCAGGTCAACACAGAGAAAAAGCACTGCCTCTACCAGCACCTACTTACACAACACAGCTCTGAGATGAACCTGAGCAGCAGAGGTGACCCAGTCCTGTTCCTTCTCTCCTGATGATCAGATTGGAGTCTGCTAGTACAATATGGCACACACAATAT
This sequence comes from Pachyramphus minor, assembly GCA_013397135.1. Taxonomy (NCBI): domain Eukaryota; kingdom Metazoa; phylum Chordata; class Aves; order Passeriformes; family Tyrannidae; genus Pachyramphus; species Pachyramphus minor. The sequence goes on from VYXB01000251.1 coordinate 691,737, forward strand.
GTTGGTCACTGCTGCTGTTGACCTTAAATCCTCAGTCTACCCAGGAACAGCTCGCACTTCGCTTGCCTTGCTCCAGCTGATGGCACCAGAGTCCACAAGCCCCTGATTTTCATGGCTCGCTCCAGCTGCTGGCACTCAGACATTTCCTCCTGCTCTCTAATGCTCATACATACACATCTAGAGCAGAAAGCACACCCACAATCAGATTTAGTGAGAACAGAGCATAGACTGTGGTCCTCAAGCACAGAGCTCAGCTAGTCAGCAAGGCAGACAGCAAGGTGTCAGCAAGGCAGACACTTGCCGGAGCTACTGGCGCCTTCTTCCTCATTTCACTCATTTCTTTTCCTACACTTGTTCCTTTTCGATCCACCTTGATTACTCCCTTTCCCCATCTTTGCTCCTTCTACTAAACAATCTTTACACATTCCCATGACCCATTTCGAAAATCCCATCATAAGGTTTACACAGTCCCAAAATCCACTTGTTCATACGTCCGGTAGAGTCATGTGCTGCTGTAGGCAATCACTTCCTTTCATTTACAAAGTTTCCTGACCAAAGAGTCTCCCCATTGACTCACCTTGGTGCATTTCACACCAAGGACAGTAATCTCGTTTTCCCCTTGGATAGGGAACAGGCAATTCAAAGCGCTCTACTTTTCACTGATTAAGGTTTTCCACCGATTACATTGCTAGGGTTCCTCCACCTATCATTGTTCCTCTGATCCTTGCCGGAGCTTTGTGTCTAATTTACTTAGCTGTTATATAACCTAACAAATGATAGTGTGGTCCAAGTTTCAATCCTGTATCTGCCAGAGATGGTGACTCTTTTTCCATGTCTTGGAGACTTTGTTATTGCAGTTCTCTGCAAGGTAACGTCTCAGCATCATGAGATGTCAAGAGGAGTAGCTTGCAATGAAGGGCTGCTTGGGCCCCTGGAAGCTCCATGCTGGAGTACCACCATGGTGGCAGAACATTTGGAGGGACATATTGCCAAAAAGGTTATACGAATGATTTCTCAGGGCCTTCCTAGCTATCCAGATGTGGGTGGGTTTAAATCTGGACAGCCAAACAGACTTCTCTGGTTCCAAGGCTTTGGAGCCAATTTGAGAAGGGATGTCGGATTTCAGATGCAATGCCCTAATTGACCCGACTGCTTAAGTTTCTTTAGAAAATGTTTGAATGATATTTTTTAACAAAAGAAACTCAGTTTCATTCTTTTAAAAGGCTGAAAGTTCCTGTTTTGATTCTTCTCTCCAGAAAAAAGTTCAGCTTGAGGTAGATATGCCCTACTGTTGTCTTTGATTCTCCCTTCTCCCTTATATGTACCCTGTATCTGTTGCACCCATTTTATTTCTTCTTTCCGTGTCCCCCACTGTTTTTCAAAATGTCAGTAATCCAGACAACTCTGATCAATATTAACCAAAGCCTTGACAGAATAGAGGGAAATACGTTGGGAATATTAATGCTGCAGAATCTACTCAAGGCATTTTGCCCATGCAACTTTTTCCACTGTTGAAAAAATGAACAATGTATCTGCCTTTCTAAGTTGTCTCTTCTGAGGTGGTCTGAAAACTGAAGCTATCATCTTACGGGGCTTCTGTAATAACATAGAGAAAAAAATCATTTGAGAAATATATGCAATAGTCTTACCCACTGGACACCTGTCTTACAGAGATAGCACATTAACACTGGCCAAGTCACACCCTTAGGCTCTGATGTTACTAGATACTGTGTAGCTTATAATCTTGTGGTATGAACGAGTAAAAAGGATTGGTAAGGATGGACTCTTAAGTCTAGAGAAAATGAGATTGGTTTCTACTTTAATGTCTTTCCCAGGCACATTGTTTCATGCTGTGTTGCATAAACAGCATGATCTTAAGCACAAAGGGAATGAATCACGCTTTACATCAACTTAATATCCCGTAACTTCACAAAAGTATTATAAGCCTCAAAAATATATTGAAGGGATTTTATAAAAACATATAAAGATTTTTTTAAATACTGTAAAGAAAGTAAATTCAGGCCAACAAAAACAGTAAGGTTCAGGCTTCTGTTTCATTCTTAATGTGCAAAGGATGGCGAATGAAGCAGTTGGAGTAGGAGAGTGAAACAGCAATGCTCTCACTTGTACAGTATGTAGGTCAATTGGTTACTAGGCTCACAGAGAAGTGAAGACACCTCACCCAAATGAGCCTGCCCAGATATTAATCAAGATTGTAATAAGATTTTTTTGGGGAGGTATGATTTTTGCTGTTCAAAGGGATAAAATTAAGAAATTTAAGAAAGATAAGAGGTAGTAAAGTGGGATTCAGACAGATGATTTTCCCCCATCATTGTGCCTAAAAGGGGTATAAGTGAAAGAACATAATTCTATCCCTCATCTGACTGCTAGATTTGTCCAGTTACTTGAACACTATTATGTTCTGGTTGCCTCAAGTTTGATGGGATTTGACTTGTGGTTGGCTTTTTTCCTGTTTTCTTTCCCCTTTGGAAGGTCAAAGAGGGGAAATATTCTATGTAAAACCACTACCACATCATTCATATATCAGTCTATCTTTATGAAATTACTCTTCCTTTTACTATGTCTCCATTTAATCCTTTGTCTATGTACCTTGTTTTTATGTCTGGAGAACTAAATCAGAATTTGCTTCTAAGACTGGCTATAATTAGAACAACTTCCAACAGCACAGACCACTCTAGCCAAAACAGGTTCATCCAATAATTTGATGTTTTGTTAAAAAGCATTGCCCTGTCTTGGAAAAAAAAAAAAACAAACAAACCTTAAAGCCCCTATATGATTTATATCCTTTTTAACTACTTAGAATAAAGTTTTCAGTAAACTATGTTATTAGTATACAGTCAGAGATTTAGTTAGAAGATAGTCCAGGTCAAGTGTGCTCTCTTTGTTTTGTTTTTTGTCCAAATGGCATGCATCTCTCCAGTGCTTTATGTAATTTCCAAATGTATCTCTGAAAGCAAAGGCTTCCTTGAAAGGTGTTTATAAATGTGTATAATGTGAGAAGAACAAGAAAGTATTTTCTAGATCTGTTAAATACTGGTAAAAATTTGAGGATTAGCTTTTTTTTTTTTCTGAATCCTGAGGTATGGTTATACATTTATACCATTTTTGTGATACCAAAGCATGCACTGAATGAGCAATTTTAGACATTGGACACAACACAGTTGTGTCAGTTCAGGACTCAGGCTCTGCTAAACTGTCCTGTTCAATATCATAGCAAGCTAGTCTAATTGTAAGACTGTGCTAATTGTATTCCTTGAAGCATCTATTTTGGTCTGTTTAAATTTCCTTAGGTTTAGCTCTATGACACACTGCTCTATAGTCCCTCTTTTAGATAGCTTTTCAGGTTCTCTTTATTTCTCTAAGCAGGCAAGATTTTTTTTTTTTTTAACGAAGTGGCTGATGCTTGTAGTGTGTCTTTTTTTTTTTTTTTTTTTTTTTTTTTTTTAGTCTTGATTCTAGCAAGGATTTGTTTGACAATTGGTATTAGATGAAGAAATATTTTTCAGGAGTTGAGAAGGGAATAAATACACGGTTTTGGGAATCTGTATCTGTACCAGTGTCATTTCATGGAAAGAGTACAAGATGTGACCTTTGACAAGTACAGACGGCACCATTGCCCCTGTAGAAGTGTAAGAAAATTACATAAACAGATGCAGTGTACCATGAAATGCTTACAGTATTAGGAATTGCATGGGGTGGTGGGTAGTTCAGGAGCAAGGATAAGTTTTCATATGATAGGCTCCAGAGTTTATAAAATAGTTTAAAAGATTACTGGCAGTAATTGAAATAAATACTACAGTATTGTGTGGGTTTAGTATGGATTTTTGTCCCCTCTGCACAATAACCTCTCTTAATTTACTGTTGAGTTGTTTTTTATCAGAGTATTTCCCTTCAGTGCTTGAAGGATGGGTTTGTATTAAAGGCCTCCTGAACTCTCTATGAATAATCTGTGGTGGTTTATTTTAACATATATTCATGCTACATATGGAAAATATCAAAATATCAACCCTCTTATCACTGTTGACTTCCCTTCTGGGTTCACTTCTCTTGAAGTATGGGTCTTTAAGTTGCAGCAGAAAGCTATTACTCAAAATAAAGTTGACTGACCCATTAAAAGTAAGTTTAGATAACTAGGGGGAGGAGAGGATGGAAACATACGCATCCCATTCCCAAATTTCTCTGGCCACTCTTGGCCCAGGGTTGCTTGCCTGTTAAGTAACCTGCCTTCCACTATCCTGGTCATCTTCTTTTTTCTCCTGTGGTGAACTCTCCCTTGACTTACAGGAGCCCTCCTCAACCTGGGGCAGGAAACATAGGTCTGAAAGAAGGCAAGCATTGGGTTTTTAAGAGTTAGATTGCCCCTTCCTGCAAGGCAGCTGTCATGCAGTGGGCTGTCACTCAGGAGATAGAAGAGAGGAGAAGGATAAGCATATGGCAGGAAGCAGGATCAGCATATCTCTGTTGTCAACAAGCTAGCATTGTCCTCTTAAAAGAATGACATGGTAACCTGACAAGTATTATGGAAGAGCCTCAAATCACCTGATTTATGCTGCATTGGAAAGCTAAATTGAGGAGTGTAAAGGTCACAAATGGGAGGGAGGATAAGGGGCTGTTTCAGTCTTCTGAGTTTGTCAGATGACACCTTTATTTGACAGTGCTCTGCCTCAAGGTAGTATCATGATAAATGAAAATACTTTCAGGTTATACTGTGAAAGTTGATTTCACAAATATTTTGAATGAGTGCAGTGTATTGTCTGGCTCGCCTGCAGAACAAAGACGAGCTTTCTCAGCTTGGGGCCATCCACCGAGAATGAGCTTGAGTAGCTTCACTTCTCAGGGAGGCATTCAAGCAGTTAGCAACCTCAGCACTGGTGTTTTTCTTCCCCTGCTGGGAGCATAATAATAACTTGGGCAAATCTGGAGCATCTGAGCCCACAGTTTGGCTACCCCTATGGGTCAGCACCACCCTGCCTCCGTTGTGCTGTGGCAGTATGGTGTGGGCTGTCACTTGTCTCATTTCTTCCAGTCTTCGCTTCAGCTGTCACAGACAATGGGTCACTCAGAGGGGTCTAAGGGTAGCATTAAAACAGGGAAAACTCTGCTGGGAGCTGTTCCCTGTGCATTATTTTCTCTTCCACCCTCTCGCCACGGCCTCCAATAGCAAAAATGAGACGTGAGTAATGAAGGAGGAAGAGCCCTGTCAGTGGAGAAGAATGTTCCTTGGTGTATGTACTAGGAGAGGAGGAGAGGCTCGAAGAGGAAGGCACAGTCAAGAAGAGCTCATGTGGGCCTGGGTTTGAGGATGCTGACCTCCTGGGGAATGACCTGAGGTACAGTGTTTCTCATCGTTTGTACACTTGTCGTCTTTTCAATCCCAGTGATTGAATGGGCAGTGTGGGGGGGATGTCAGGGGTATTTTCTGTTTTTTTCCACTAATACCACAAAGTTGCTAAGCCATGAAAGCCATCCGTCGTGTGTCTGCTGTCACATCAGCCCAACATACCTCTGCTCATTTGCCTAGGAGGCAAATAACTTCTGTGTTTTTCTTATACAGCACAGAGTTCAGTCACATGTGGACCTAATGGAAAGTCCTTAAGCATTACTGGGATAAGAATAAATAAAATTATGTATGCTCCTTACTGAAACTTTTCCTGATAATTGATGGAGATCATTTCTCATCTTGAAATGCAGGCTGTGCTGCCCTCCAGGGTATGCGAATCTTTAAATTATTTCCCCCCTCCCCTCTACTGCTAGTAAGCCATCTAGCAGTGAAGCCACATTAAAGAGGAATTCCATAGGGTTGTACCACCCACTCCTCCCACTCCTATCAAAGAGATTTCAGTGGCGTCTGGACACTTCTTTCACTGAATTGGGTGCTCTAGGGTTGGAAGCTATCTTTCTTCCACTCCATCTCTTTATTTGTGGATGCAGGCTCTTGATGGCACTGCACTTTTATGTTTGTTTTCATTATTTCCCTATTCTTCATGTTAAGCAATTTTCTTAGGCACAGCTGGGGTTTCAAAGTTGGGGAAATGGAAAATAAATCTCTAAGGTCACAGGCTTAGGTGTTGATTCACAAACTGTTTAACTTGACTGAATATGCTCTTCCACAAATTAAAAAACAAACTCTTGTCCTGTGCCAACAAAGGAAGAGCAGGGCTAAAGACTTGGAAATCCTTTTGTCAGCCACAGATCTTCTGGAACCAGAATATACAGATACTTTAATAAATGTGTTTTTATTTTATCCAAGGGAAAAGCTAGAAGTAGGAGTTTGAATGTGCAGAGTCAGCTATTGTTTTAGCACTGCACTCTGTCACCCCACACAGCACCTTCAGCCATACTCCCATCATGTTTTCATTTGGCAGCTTCCCAAGAAGAGGAGTGAATGATGTCTGCATACTGTTTCACTTAGCAAACCAGTGATTCTTTTTTATTGCTTTCAGTGAATGTGCAAGTCAAAATTTAAAGCAAAAATGCCACTGCCTTGAATTTTGAATTATTTTAAGAATTTCTGTTCAAACACAAGCAGCTTAGTAACAATAAGCCTAGAGGTTGTTACCTTATAATTAAACTAGTGATCTCATAATTAAAAATAGGCAGTGAGACTGAAGTGAATGTTTAAAGTATCTGAAGTTTGTGTAAGTTACAAGTAAATAGTGCTATTGTATATTCTTTGGTTTAAACACATGTTTTTTCAACAGAACCTTAAGTTTTGTCAGAGAATATAGTAGTTTTAAATATTTATGTTGTGTAAATGTGAAGACATCCTTTCAGACAGTGCTACACACGTGGGCATTCACTTACAGTATTTCATTTAAACTAGATAATACCAGCACTTCTCATAGTAGTGTGTGATTTAGCTGGAACCTAGTGGAATGTAGTATGACTGGGGACTTACTGCTATTGTCTCTAGCTTTTCAGAGATGTGTTCTGTTGGACTCTTTTGGTGAGCTTGTCCAGGGGGAAATGTTTAAAAGCAGAAGAAATGAAGGAGGAAGTGGACAGGGGTTGTTTTCAGCAGTCTCAGAGATTGGCTGTGGGGAGTTAAAAAAAATTACTTCTTTTTCCTGTAGCCAAAGAGCTTAAAAAGTCAGGTGTCCAAAGTAGGATGCAAAAGATGGGAATCTGGAGCACAGTCCCAGACCAGATCGTTGCTGATTTGCATGTTTTGTTTCACTTTATGCTGGCTTTTGTTTCACTTAATACTTGGCAAAAAGACTGGTTTTAGGAATCCCAGCCAAGATGTGTGTCCCTGCCCCAACCTGCTGTTTCTGCTGGTACATTTCAGTGATCAGATTTGAACAGTTTGAACAATTCTTCCTGCTTTATACTGGCTTTGCCTTTACGGTAAACTGGTTGTGTGAACTGATATGGGATGCAATAGGTGTTTTTTCCTACATTATGTTTTAGCTTGGATCACTTTCTCTGGTATGTGCAGCTGCACAAACAGCGGTGTTGCCCTCTCAGTTGCACTGGCACATGGGTGAGTGTGAGCAGCAGAGGAAAGGAAGGTGATGGAGGGTCTATGGAAGCTGGTCTGCTGTCCATGGAAGCCCTATGTGGAAAATTGATAATCTGAAGTCTGCTGTTGTAGCAGATGTAAGAAATGAGGAGTGAAGGAAATGTGAGGAAAGGCTAGCAGAAATGAAACACTATTAAGTTACGTTTTGGTAAAAACCTTGCTGTTGATAGTATTGGAAGAAAGAAGATTGTGTAACAAATGACACCAATTTGCACTAATATCATGTCCATGAGATGGACTGGAAGTAGCAGTATGGCTGGATGACAATACTGGTATGATTTCATCTTAGATAATCAATTCAGTCTTGGGAATGACAGGCTCTCCTCTTTATCAGAGCTGATTGCATGGATTAATCATTCTTTATCAAGTAGTGAAATATGCAGCTGCACAGATACTGTTTTTGTGAAAGCAGTTTGTGCATTTCTGCTTTAGTACTTGTTATGTTTTAGCCATGGAGAAAATCCTGTTTATGGTGTGGGTGCTTGTGCTTGCCTCAGAAGAAGCATATGGCTTTGGTAACTAAATATGTGAGATTTCAGAAATGCACATTGTCTCTGGCAGGGCTGATGAGATTGATTGTTACTGAGAAGAATCTCAAAGCTATTCAATTGTCAGCAGATATTTATACCGTGTGGCCCTGTAGCACCTTCTCATGGTTGGTATAAATTTACATAGAGTATTTTATGTTACCATTTTCTCAAGAAGCTAAAATTGAATTTTGAATTAATTCTCTGAAACTTCCACAATTTCTTCAGCATTAGTACTAATAGATAGTTGCATATCTATAAAAGTCAGATTTTATCTAAATCCATACTGTCTATTGTCTGTCTGTCACCTGTTCTTTTCCTAGACACACTTAGTTGTGTAACATTCACAACCTTACGTCAGGGAATTGAGAAGAGGAATAGCTTTTATGCCTTATTCTAAATGTCTCATGCTTTTGACACTCTGGATATTTTATAAATTTCATTCTCACCTTAGCTGTCCAGGTAGCACAGGTGCTGCAGAATTAACTTGTTCATATGGGTGCATCGACACTCACCATTCAGATGAGATTTTTTATCTTCCTTTCATCCAGGCTGTTTTACTGATGAGCTGCAAATAGGTGCATCAGCGTAGATAAGCATTGGAGTTTGCACGTGGGAAGGAACAAGTGGTTCAGGAGTTTCATAGACCATTGTAGAAAATTTTCAGATTCTCAGACCAAAAAAACGTGAGAGATGTTGTCCTGGTTCCAGCCAGGACAGCCTTAATTTTTGCAGTAGTGGGAGGGGCATGGCTAGGGGCTGGAGGTTATTCTATACCTCCTCACATCGTTAGCAGGGTGGGGGTAAGGGAGTCTCTTCTGGGTGGAAGGAGTTCCAGTCTGGTTGAGTAAATGTGGCTGAGGGAGCTGTACAGTTTTTTCTATTACCAGAATTTTTTTCTGTGTGAATCATTTCTTTCCTTGTACCCTCTGTCATTAGTGTTGTTACTGTTTGTTTTCTTATCTCATTGCTGTTTCTGTTTGTTTTCTTATTTCATAGCTGTTTTCAGTAAATTGTTCTTATCTCAGCCCATGAACTTTGCCTTTTGTGCCTCCAATTCTCCTCTCCATCGCACTGCAGCAGGGAGGGAGCAGGGAAAGCAGGAGGAACAAGAGAGAGTGGTGCGTGGTTTGGAGAGTCTCGATGGGGGCACTGAATTGGGGAGTACCATTCCTAAACCGTGACAGATGTGAAATTATTCTTTCTTTTAAGTATCCAAGATATGTGGTTTCTGCTGGCAGGTATTTGACCAAAGTGTGCGAGGTACAAATAGGTAGCTCACGATTTACCTTTTTTGTTAGATAAATCTGGCATCAGGTGAAGCAAAAATTGAGCTTAAAATCCCTTAATGATTTAGTTACTTGTGCAATATCCCCCTATTTTTCAGCCCCTTTGACTTCAATGAAACACTTTTCCATTTGAATTAGCATTGTTAGCACGTGTCCTGGATGCCTTTGCCCATCAGTGAGAGTATTTCAATAGTGAAGTGCTGAATAATCAATTTTCACTCAAAACCTACAGCTAAACTTGCCTTTAAAGGCCAGACAAGGAAAAGTAAGAACTATGTCTTGTAAATATCCAGGCTTCTGCTATGGCATATATGTAAAATGTCTCTTGAATTAGTTGAACTTCTTTTCTGATAGATACCATTATGTCACTTCCAAGCAAAATAAATTTTTATTTCTCATGTAAAGCACTAGGTGTTTTTCCTTTGGAAAACACTTCTTTAAATTGAAGTGTCTCAGCAGTATTACTTGATAACTGAAACACAGGAAACCTTTTAGCTTGAAATGCTCTGTTACACTGTGATTCTAAGAAGATAATGTCTTAAAAGTTCCACTAAATAGTAGGAAACAGGTGGATCCTTAGCATGGTGTAGTGTACTCCTTTCCCTACTCCTGCAACTTCAGGAAGGAAGCATGTCTGAAAGTGTGCAAGTACATGGGCTGTGTTAATGTGTACAGTGCATCTGTGCCTCCCTGCCAGTTTCTGTCTGCATTTGGCTCAGCCGGGACTCGCCTTCCTTGTGTTGTGAGATTGAATGGGCTCAAACTCTCCCCTGACACCGTGCACATTGCCTCACCTGCTTCTATGTGCGTGCCTTGCAAATGTATGTGATGGTCTCAGAAAACCACTTTAGTTTGCTATTCACACTCCCACAACTCCTTCCCCAGTGGTGAGTCTTCTGAGGTTACATTTGCAAAATTTGAGATGTGGGTACTGACCTGAAAAGTATTTGAAATTCTGTTTTTTTAAAACAAAACAAAACAAACCCACAAACACCAATAAGCAAACCATAAATCCATAGGGATACCATTTGACTGTCCAGCTCAGACTCAGACTCAGCCATGCAAGACGCTGCACATAACCCAGGAGGAACGGGATGTCACCACTGTCATTAAAGCAGTTTCTTCTGATGCTAGCCAGAGCCCTGCTGGGTTTTGTTTGGAAAATACAGCTATGGTCACTGGAAAGGGGCTGAAGGCGCAGTAATTATACTGCTGTCAAATTAGTTTGAAATATTTTGACACAAGTGCAAGTTGAATCTAAATGTACATCTCCATCACAGTGAATTTACTGAGGTTTGAGCAGAAGGCTGTTAGTTTTGATGCTGGCCTATTGACAACAGGGAATGGAATGCATTTTGCCTTTCCATTTGCCATTGCTGTTCGTCCTTGGCTGCAAGCAAACAGCACCCAAAAGGCAAATTAACAGAGATGTTTTGCATTTCTCCCACTGTGTTCGACAGGGCCATGGATATGAATGTATTTAGTAATCACCCTGAGAGAAGTTTTCATCTCGTGATGGCTATCCATGACACTAAGTATTTCACAGAGCTTACTACTGCCAGGAATTATATCCAGGCTATTTGCAATGCATTATCTCCAATTCTCATTAATTTTTTTTTGCACTGGTGGGATTCCTGTAAAAAACCTGAAGTCAGGCATGTGACATTGTTTCACCCAATTAAGGTGCAATATCACATAGTGAGCACAGTCAGAAAGTGACCTGTGGAACTTTTTTAAATCTATCTTTGAAATTTCAAATCTGAGGAGGGATTTTATTTGAGCCTTAGTAGCTTTTAACTGCCTTACATTTAAGCTACTTGAAAGTCTGGTGAGATTCTTCTCTTGTGAAATCTCTGTTACTGGAGTTCTTTATTAATGTAAACTTTAATTTTTCTAAAATTCAATCGTAAATACAAAAAAGGTTGATATGACACAAACCCTTCAACTGATGTATCTTTGCAGAAAAACCATTACTTCTCGACAGACATTGCAAAAATGTGATTAACTGTGGAACTTCCTATACAAGCAGCAGATAAAGTTTGTTATTCACAAATTACTTTCTTGCCTGCGTTAGAATAAAATTAAATACTTCTATTTTGTTGGTTTGTGTTGCTTTTTGAGTTGCTTGAGATTACCAAGTCTTCTTCCCCAAGTGGTATCTCTTTAGATTTTGTTCAGCACTTCTTCCACATGTGTTCTTAATTAAATATGCTAGACTACAAACCACTGATGGCATATTCCCTGGCCATCTATAGTCAGCACTGAAGTAGCTGAGCTGGTGGTATAATCCTCCCTCTGTCATCCTTTTCCTATTGAAAGAAATCAAAGAGGATGGCAAGTGTAAAGTAAGCTATAGGGGTTCACAGTTGCTGTCTCCAAAGTCATTCAAAACAAAAGGAGAGAGTTGTTTACTCTAAATACACAAAAATGATGGCATGAAAAGTAAACGCCTGATCTGACCACAAAAAACTGCTTGCTGAAAATTTGTTAAAGGATTTTTAACAGACTGAATGTGAGAGTCTGCATCTGCCTTCAAAGAGAAGCCATGAGGCAGAACATGTGTTCAGTTTGAGCTAAATAACATGATACGAATACTCTTGGAGACTGGGCGCTCACTTAGTGACTTGAGGTTTCAAAGTAAATCCTAGAATACTTTCATAAAGTGCTTTACAATATGAAAGCTACAATTCAAAATATGCATGTTAGGAAGGATAGGAGGTGAAAATAATAACAAAATTTTTTTAAAAGTCACAATCAAAGAAGCAGTGGTGGGTCAGGAATTTTCTGCTATAATTCCTCACTTCTCAGAGGAACCTTCCCTGGCTGCCTGCTACCTCATCTTGTCCGCTCATTGTATACGTTATCTTTATTCTGAGATGAATTTTTTTTGTGTAGGGATCTCTGTTAACCCAGTAGAGCTTGCTTCTTTGTATCTGCAGTGAGAGTTAGCTCTTGATTCTCCACGGCAGTAATTTTCTTCCACCACTGTAGGCAGGGGTAAAGCTCATGTTGTCAACTCTGTAATGCACAAATTGTGCAGCTTTTAAGTGATGGAGTTGTGGTTGTAATCCATGTACATGTAGCTAAATATCATATCCATCACCAGTGCTCTTTACTTTGTTTCATGCTTTAGGAAGCCTGTTTAATATCTCACACAGCAAACATGATCTTTGTTTCTCTTGGCTAATGTTCATCCTTATAGTGTTTCCTTGTCTCTGCAGCTTCCCATTGTTGAAAAAATAAGGATCATTGCTCAGAAGGTGTATGGAGCTCAGGATATAGAGCTGTCTCCTGTTGCACAGTCACAAGTTGATCGTTACACCCGGCAGGTAAGAACACCAGTGAATTATACTGTCAAGTGTCTCCTGGATGAGAGTCTTAGGAAACCTCAGAGTGAAAAGTGTTCTCAGATTGGGGTGTTAAGCCAAGCTTTGCTAAAAGGCATGATACCCATGATACTAAACTGTGGAGGTCAGTATGTATTGGCTTAGATTAGATAGAACAGAATGGTTGTAACCTTGAAAGCTATCTCCTGTGATAGATGAACAGTGTTCAGAATATTTCTGAGATTGCTCATGAAACCATACTTTCTATGCAGTGTGATAATTCTGGGTTACTATCTTAAATGTGACAGCTGCACATCTGCAGAATTGGCAGCTAGCATATGAGTGTTAATTTGTACCTGCAAAAAAGAGTTTGCAAACAGAGAAACACCTGTGAACAGCTATGCACATCAGTAACAAAGCTCCCAATACTTATAAAATCTTTTGTTTTCTTTCTGTTCATATTATTTTGAAGGAGTTATGAATACTAGAAGGTGAAATACATCTCTAATCCTAAAGCATATGGGAGCGGGCTTTGTATCAGTTTGAAAAGTTCTGAAACCGTGTGAAGAAGTGAATGCATTTTCTGTAGTGGAATGGCTTCTGGACATAAACTTGTCTGGAGCCTTTCTGTCAGAAAGTAGGAACTATGAACAATCTGTCATGGAAAAATTCCTGAGTGTGCTTCAGCAGCTTGGTCAGACAGGCAGAAGTGTAGCCATCTTCCCTATAATGCAAACTTCCTGAGAATTAAGTTGATTTTTCTAGATCAAAAAGAAGATGAATTAGTGTACTTAAAACAAAATAATCCATGTCTTTATGTTTTCCTGCTGTGATTCTCTAATCCATAATTTAGTCTAAATGTTAGTAGTGTTAGGAAATATTTTCACAACATCATTAAAGGATTGTCAGCACTGGGTTGCAGAGTCAATTCCCTGCAGTGCCTCCTCTCCTTCTGGCCTTGTGAACTGGCCCTGTTTGTCAAGGAATTGAACAGATGAGTGGAAAGTGCCTGACTCAAGAGTAATCGATGGGAGGAGCTGCTGAGGGCATTTCCCTGATTTTCTCCAACATTTTCAGTTAACTACTTCACAGTCATTAATGAAGTGGATGCCACCACCTCACGAAGTTTGTCCTCTTGTTTAAGAACAAGGGAAAGCATCATGAGCCATCTGTGTTTACCCCCAAGACATTAGTACCCTTAAAAACTTCGGACTGTGAATCCTGGGCTCTGGTTTCCAATAGGTGTCTAAGTAGGTCATTAGAGGCCAGAGGGAACTGCTGTACTGGAGTTTTACTAAGTTGGTGTAGGCTTCCTGTTCATCGTGGTACCTGTTGTGCACCCTTTCTGAAAACAGGTGCATAGGCAACTTTTACACCTAACTCTAGACTGAGAGCCCACTCCAGAAGCTGAGTAACCCTACAGCCAAGTCTCTGGAGTTTCTGGGAGTCCTGAGCTGAGAGAGAATAGCATGAAACACAGTATTCAGTCCATTTCTGAAATATTATGTGGTATGAAACTGAGGTTAAATGTTGTTGCGTGGATTTTAGGGTTTCAAGGAGATACCGATAACAAAACAAAAACATAATGTGTCTTTAGTGTAATTTTAAAAATGTTTTTATTTTCTATGTCTCTTTTGTTAGGGATTTGGAAATCTTCCCATTTGTATGGCAAAAACTCACCTATCCCTCTCACATCAACCTGAGAGGAAGGGTGTTCCCACCGGTTTCATTTTGCCAATTAGCGATGTACGCGCCAGTATTGGAGCTGGATTCATCTACCCTTTGGTAGGAACGGTGAGTGCAAAGTATTCAGCTTGATCGCTCCCCTTTGACCCAGCTTGATAGGGAAGTGCATTTTCTGTTTGTCACTAAAAATAGCATGTAGAATCAGGTGAGTTTTTGTTTTTGTATAATAATCTTATCCTCAATCTTATTGTAGCTCTATGTTAATATCAAAAGCGAATTAGGAAAATGCAATATCATATAAGAGCTTCAACTGTAGGGTCTGAGACAATGGCTCTTACTGTTGTTTCTGTTTCTGTTGTTTTTTGGTTAGTCTAGGATACTTATGCACCCTAATGCTGCATGAAAAAGAATTTACATGTCCTTTGCCTTTTCTTATTCAAATTACAGCCCATAAATAACTAGTTTAATGATTTTATTCCAAATGTTAAATCATTTCATTCATCATTACAAACCATTGTAAAATATTTAGAGGAAAGGAAATGTGTTGGGGAACAGTGTACGATTAGAATGATTGCTTTTCAGCTAATGAGCTTGATCTGTTTGCAGTGAATATCACTACTGGTTCTGTAAAACTAGGTTATGGTGGGAAGGGGTAACTTTGTAAATGTAGAAGTAGCAACACACTCTTTTCCTTTTTTAGAAATTTAAATGATGAGAAGCTTGATGGCATCAGGCTAAAAAGAGACAACTGTCATCCTTTCTACCTACATGTCCTTAAAAGTACAGACTCAGATTAGGAAGCTCCTGATACTTTCTTCCCTAACAGGGTTTATTGAAATAGCTGAGAAGTTAGTTAGCTCATGCCTTTTGCCAACCAGGCACGTCTTAATCCAAAGAGCACTTGAACTGCATCTGACGTGTCATAGCTAGAGTTATTACTAATATGTAGCTGATTCATGGGATGGTGCTAGAGGAGGGATGCAGAAGCCATTGCATTTCCGGAAAGAGTACTCTCCCAATGTTATCTCATCTTCCCAGAGCATGGCCTGATTTCCTTACGTAGCGGTACACTTAGCAAAGGTTGAAAGTTTCTAATCTATTGTTTTGAATTCCCTCTGAAACAATCAAGTGTTTGAAACAAGGAAGGAAGTACTTTCTGACCAGAAGGGTTCCTGGAGTTCAGGAAACTGTGTCACTTTAGCTCACTGGACTTGGGGATGTGCTTTCCTTCTGCATGACCACATTATGCGCATCCACCAGAAGCAGAGTGCAGCTGTGTGTTTGAATTGTGTAAGGCCAAATTCCAGTTACTGGTGACAGGGTGAAATTTGTCAGAACTTCTAGTATCTCCTTCATGGCCTGAGTTCAAGTTTGCACTGTAAGATGTGTATCATGAAGTTGTGAGGAGTGCACATGAATAATGGGCAGCAACTAATTCAAATCCATGAAGGAGCTATTCTGTAGGATGTCAGAGTGAAATGTTCTTGGGTCGAGCTTTCTGAATGAGTCACACTCTGCATGCTTCCCTGTGAACTAGCTGCAGTTCAGTGTCATAAATCCATAGAAACTGTCCATAGGAGCAGTATAGACCAAACAAGTTCAAGGATTACCTCTCATTTTCTGTTTCCGCCTAGAACCAAAAAATAGGGTTCTTATGAAGGACATTTTATTTATGGGATTTCTTACTGGAGGAGATTGTAAAACATATATCCAAGTTAGTTAGCCTGACTTCGGCGAGAGAGAGTATTAGCCATGGAACTTCTCCCATATCCTGCAGTGGTTAGGCAGTACACTCTCATTGCTGTGTGTTCCAAGAGAGTTTGTAGGGAGAGGTACTGTATGAACATAAGATCCCCAAGAACTAAAAATGTGAATATATAGAGATCGATCATTGGCTGTTTGGAAAATATTGCTAATGCTCAGGAGTGTAGGACAGAAAACTTCTTGGAACTACCACAATTGCTACAAATCAGGTTGAATGAATTAAAGAATTGCTATGAATGTATTTCTATCATCCTTACCATTCAATTCCTTCTTTAGAATTAAATTTATGGCAAGAAGTCCAGCTTGCTAACTTTCAGAATTGAGAGTTGTGATCATCATGAAACAAACTCTGGTAATATAATTGTACCACTACTTTTGAGATCACTTTTTTAATTTGCCGCCTTCAGATTTTTTGTACACATTGTTGTCAGCTACTAAATCTTAGGGTTAGTGTTGCTTTTTAAGTTGTGCAAGAAGGAATACTTTTGATGTCAGGTTTCCAAACTGAGAGCCTTCCTTTGACAATTCTCTTACTAATAAAGCTATCTGAAAATGTCTGCAAGAACAAAACAAATATAAAAGGGCATGTCCTGAAGGTTTAAAGTGGCTGGAAGTCAGATACTATGAGTAGAGGGATTACAAATATCCTGGTGACAGCATATGATGAAAGTATCCAGTCATGACAGTGGATTAGATTTCTTTGTATAGGAAAAAAAGGAGAAGGATACATTTTTTTTCTTTGATTACTTGCTAGCTAATTTTATTAATGGAAGAGGTTCCTTAATACCTAAGCTGCTTAGAATCTTCTTACTGCTAAGACCTTTCTGATGGCAGAAAAAATGCTATTTTTCATTAAAGTTGTAGTGATAATTCTGATGCTAATTAAATGTCAAACACCATTCTCAAAGCATAATTTTGCTGGATGAGCTTCTCACACTCTAACCTAGTGGAATTTGTTGGTTAGGTTGTTAGAATCTGCTCCTATTTATTTGGGAAGAGCATTACAAATGAGAGAGATAAGTACTGCTGAAAGATAGTAAACTGTCTACAGTAACTAGCATTTGTAGTTTAACCTTGTTACTAGCGCGTGTAAAGTAATGAGATTTGTATTTACCGCAGCACTCATAGGCAGTGATTTTATTTTTTCAAAACTAGATATTTAACATGTTGTCTTCATATTCTCTAAGCAATATTTGGTTTGTGTTATGGTTGGCTCCGGTTCCCTTACAGCATGGAAGTCTTTCCAGGAAAAATGAGCTGAGCCTTATCAGAGGAAATGAGCAGTGAAACAAGAGGTGTATTTAATTAACACTGGCACAGCTTTTATCCAAGTTCTCTGCGGCCATGACCCAGAGGGCTACATCACCCTCACAGGTGGACTGTTGATATCATTGCTTGGCTTAACAGAGTGATGGCAGGAAAGCTGCTGGAGTATATGTAGGAAACCAGTGAGCTCATTCACTAGCAATGCTTGGGTGGAGAANTAAAGTGGCTGGAAGTCAGATGCTATGAGTAGAGGGATTACAAATATCCTGGTGACAGCATATGATGAAAGCATCCAGTCATGACAGTGGATTAGATTTCTTTGTATAGGAAAAAAAGGAGAAGGATACATTTTTTTTCTTTGATTACTTGCTAGCTAATTTTATTAATGGAAGAGGTTCCTTAATACCTAAGCTGCTTAGAATCTTCTTACTGCTAAGACCTTTCTGATGGCAGAAAAAATGCTATTTTTCATTAAAGTTGTAGTGATAATTCTGATGCTAATTAAATGTCAAACACCATTCTCAAAGCATAATTTTGCTGGATGAGCTTCTCACACTCTAGCCTAGTGGAATTTATCTGTAAAGCAAGTTGTTAGAATCTGCTCCTATTTATTTGGGAAGAGCATTACAAATGAGAGAGATAAGTACTGCTGAAAGATAATAAACTGTCTACAGTAACTAGCATTTGTAGTTTAACCTTGTTACTAGCGCGTGTAAAGTAATGAGATTTGTATTTACCGCAGCACTCATAGGCAGTGATTTTATTTTTTCAAAACTAGATATTTAACATGTTGTCTTCATATTCTCTAAGCAATATTTGGTTTGTGTTATGGTTGGCTCCGGTTCCCTTACAGCATGGAAGTCTTTCCAGGAAAAATGAGCTGAGCCTTATCAGAGGAAATGAGCAGTGAAACAAGAGGTGTATTTAATTAACACTGGCACAGCTTTTATCCAAGTTCTCTGCGGCCATGACCCAGAGGGCTACATCACCCTCACAGGTGGACTGTTGATATCATTGCTTGGCTTAACAGAGTGATGGCAGGAAAGCTGCTGGAGTATATGTAGGAAACCAGTGAGCTCATTCACTAGCAATGCTTGGGTGGAGAATTATTAGATTTTTGTAGTATGTGTGTTTCTCTCCACCCCCACCCAAAAAGCCACAGCAGTTTGGTGCTTTCTCACATTCAGACACGTTTCTATTGTTCTCTTTCATGTGAGTTGCAAGAATGCAGGAAGGTCATATGAGTAAAACCTGTTGTCTTTTGCCTATGCAAAGTGATGCTACAAAATCACTGGTGCAGCTAATAAATCTGTTTAAATCACAGTGAGATTTTAAAATATGTACTATGCCTTTCCAGCTGTGCATTTTCAGTTTAATGGGTTAAAATTACAGGCCAGGTCTCTTTGGAAATATGTGGAGCTTTTTGGAGCTTCCAAATTCTCACAATGAATTGACGTCCTTCAGATATCAACATATCTGAAGACAGATCAGTCTATTACAGAAGTACTTTTCTCCCCATACAGAAAGAAATTCAAGTCTCTGGAACTAGTGCTAGAACTATATCCTTTGGGAAGGAGCTCTTGGGGTGACCCAGTGTAGTTAGAAAGCAGTGTACGGGAGCAATAAAGCCCTGATTCACTTATGGGTGAGAGTGAGGACTGTCCTGCCAAAATATTACCTGCATATTGCAAGAGGGAAAAGACCTGGAATGTAAATATTTGTATGAATACTTTCAGAAGGAAAATATTGTTGGCTGTTGAATTATTTCCTTCTTTCCTGGTTGTTAAGAGCTTAAAAAGTTTTGAGAGTTTCTGTTGAACATAAGTTGGAGTCCAGGCCACCTAAAGTGAAATTGCAATTTTCCAGTGCTGCCTGAGGCCCGGGTTGTCTCCAAACTGTCATTTTGTCACTTCTCTCAGGTGCTTTTATGGGACAGATGAATAGTTATTGGTGGATTGCCCAAATCATCCTGATGATTTGTAACAAAGAGTGATGTTTCAAAAACATAAGTGATGGTGAGATTTATATTTGCCTTGTAAAAGCACTTAGCTTACAATTCAATTTTATACTGTTTACAAAGGAGTAATGCTCTGCTAGATATTCTGATCTCTCTCAGTCCAAAAAATGTCCCTGGTGATGTGGCATTTGGCACCTGTCTTTGGTATTGTATAGTTGCTATGTTGTAGCAGTGCTCAGAACCGCTAGTTATAGAAACCAGGTGTTCACAGTCTCTGCTGGCTGGTTTTGAGTTAACTGCAACAAGTGTGTAAGCAGTAAGAAAAAAAGGAAAGCCATGAAGTTAAACTCACATAGGAAAGTAATTAACAATTGTTTAGTTCAAAAATTGAAAAAATGGTAACAGGAAAAGAAAAGCCCACACTATCCTCTGTTAGATGGTGTGTCTTTTTATTTCACAGAATCAGCTAGATTGAAAAAGACATCTGAGATCATTAAGTCCAACCTATGACCTAACACCACCATGTCATCTAGACCATGGCACTAAGTACCATGTCCAGTCTTTCCTTAAACACCTCCAGGGACTGTGACTCCACCACCTCCCTGGGCAGCCCGTTACAGTGCCCAGTCCCTCTTTCTGTGAAGAAATTCTTCCTAATGTCCAACATGAATCTCCCCTGGTGCAGCTTAAGACTGCATCCTCTTGTCCTATTGCTAGTATGGGAGAAGAGGCAACCCCCCACCTGGCTGCAACCTGCTTTCAGGTAGTTTATTACATTTTTTATTACAGCATGTGTAATCCTTCTTGGGAAGGAAGAAGGGAGGTTTTCTGAAGTACACAGGGTGCATTGCATGGGTATGCAATGTGGAAATGCTGAATGATGTTACACTTGATGGAAGGCTGATACATTATTCAGGGTAGGGTTGATGGGCCTGTGGTGACCACATAGGTAAGATCAATGGCTGGAAGTGAACGTGAGGACAGTCAACTGCAGTTTGTTGTGTTTAAAAGCTAAAGGCTGAGAGATGGTTAGTGTAATAACAGGAAATCTGTTGGTGGTCCTTTGTGGATTGCATGATGTGGTTGTGATGGTATTGGATTGGCTGGAGAGGGTCTCTATGGAGGCAAAAATAGCCCTAAGTGAATGATTTAGCTGAAGAGATGAGGGTAAAGTTGTAGATTATAATGGAGAGTGGTATGTGGCAGCCTTTGAAAACATCCCAGGTGTGTGGACTATGAGGCAGTTAAGGATGGCCATTTGTGCTGAGAAGATGGGAATAGAAGATTGAGGGAAGAATTGGAAAGATGGGATTGGCTAGAAAGGAAAAGAAGTTAAACTGAAAGTTATACCAATGGGAGGAGATACCTCTGAAATTATTTGAAGACACATCCAAGATGTACATGGAGAAGTGGAAGAGGGCACTGAAGTAAAAGTCGTGAAGGTAAAAGAGATTTGAAGAAGTTCCAAAAGCATTAGTGAAAACAATGACATAAGATCTGGCCAGGAAAGAAGTCGTGGGTGTAATGGATGTAGTTACTGGAGAGCAGAACATGCCTTGCTGATGACTAAGGATTTTTTTAAATTGAAGAGAAAAAGAGTAGAGTTTAGGTGGCTTGAAAATATTATTATCTTTTTTGTAACTTTTGAAAGTGCATTGAAAGGAAGGTACTTAAATGATAGAAATTTCCATGTGACCTGTGCATTCACTGTTTACTTTATATATTTTAAACTGATGTGGATAAGCCAGTGATTGTTGGAAATACAGAGTAAATATGCTTTGCTTCAGATCATTGTACCTCTGTGTCATAGCTATGATGCAGACATATGGTAAAATGTGCTCTTACAGCCTGAAACAACACCCAGGGGGGAAAAAAAAAAAAAGAGAGAAAAACAAAACAACAAAAACCCACAGAAAAACAACAACAATAACAAAAAAAACCACATCCAAAAAACAGCCTCTCTTCTTCCTCTGACGTTTAGAAATAATGGAGGCAAGGCACTTACTTAGAGTCTGTATAGTTCAAGTTGTCTCTCCTGACTGCTGTTTGTTAGTAAGCATTATTTAACCAATCTCATAATAATGTATCATATATTGCCTTTTCTGAATGAAAAGAGCCCATTGGTGGCTCTGTCAGCAAAATTAATTTGCAGCTTATTACTGCTTTCTTCAACCTAACCTTACATTCCTTTAAGGGCTGGCACTTGTAGTTAAAGAGCTGAATTAATGGCTTTGCTTTGTTCTCTTTTTAGAAGAAAAGAGAAGTTTTGGAGTTGTGTGTGTTATTTCAGCAAACTGAATAGTTGAAGGAAAAGTTGTTGTTTTGGGACAGGATGAAATCATTAGACTACATATCACAGAAGAAAATAGACCCTGTGGCTTGGTATTTAATGTTTAGATTAGATGAGATTTTTTCTTACTACAACCTCCATTATAAGTAATTTCAGTATGACTCTTGTAAAATTATTCCTTTGTATCCAGAGTGTCCATGTTATTTTCTCATCTTACCATATTTTAAGCCTTGTCAGATAAAAGTTTTTTTTCCTATGCACATGTTTAGACTCCGCTCTAAATAAAACTAACTTTTTAGTGACAAAATTGTACTTAGTATATTTCTTGTATCAGTCAGGTTTCTTGGGTCATCTTTTCCAAATATATTTATTTTAAAGACATCTATAGAAATGTAACATTATGTTCAAACTCTCAAACATGTTGCTGTTAACTTAAAATAGTTTATCTAAATAGATCCCTTAAAACAGATGCTTGTTTACGAGTACAAAAAGTGACTTTCAAGTTTCACTTTAGTCAGAAAAAGTATCAGGCTGATACCCTAAAAATGCATTTGGATAGCCTCCCACCCCTTGTGGGAATTTTCCCTATCCTCCTTTGCTTTGCTTGTAAAGGGTCAGAGGACATGGTTAACCATACTTTCTCCATGGAAGGTATGGTGGGTTAGAGCTGCTGCAAAGGAATTTCTTAGACTGGTATGCCTAGATCACAAGTGCTTGAGCACATGTTTTCAGTTAAGATTAGCTGACTTGACACATCAGCTCAGGCAGTATGGATTCATTGATCAAGGGTAGTCCCTGGCTAGTGCGGACAAGTTTAAGCGATGCTGGAACAAAGATAACTCATTATGCTCTGAACCAGTTTTCTCCAGTGTGGTTGTTAATGTCTTGCCCTCATCAGACCTAAGAAGTTGTATGTAATGAACTCAGTGCAGCTGTCTTAGGCTTGCAGATGCTGTTAGTTGTAGGGAAATAAAATGAGATTCACCTGTAGCTTGTGTGTAGCCAAAGGGGGCACCTCTGTGAAAGCATCCTGTGCTCAAGGCTTTAGAGAGTCTGGGAGTCATTAAGATCCTTGTTGTCTGCTCCAGTGAGACCTTATTGTAATCATAACTGGCTTGTGTATGTCTGCTTCATTCCCTGGCCTCTGATTTACAGTCCATGATGCCAGATGAGAATGGATATGGCTGTACCAGTTAAGAAAGGAAAAACTCAAGAGACTGATATTCCATATGAAGAGCGGGGCTCTTTGAATGATATACATTAGCCTATTTGCATGGGGTTTGCTATTAACAAAGATGTATCAGTTAAAAGTGGGAAGTGCAATTTGGACAGAAGCCAGCACCAATTTTGAACCTGCCCATAGATTTTATGCATGACTTCAGACAAGAAATAGGAATGTTGCAGTGGAAATGTAGGCTCGTGCAAGTTCGAGCAGTTAGTGAATGCCTTGCTGGCTGTTTTCCAGGGCACAGAGGGAAGCGGGTGGGTGAATTATGCACTTTATGGTGCAGCAGTGATGCCTGCCCACCCAAATTCTAACCTATATCTCTGACTATACTGGTTAGCACCCCTGTTGTGTGTCCAGAGCAAATAAATGAGTTTGGTTAAGAGCTCATTCAGCTTATTCGGCCTGTGTGGACTTTGATCAAATGCAAAGAGCTCAAAAATTAGTTTACGGATTGTCTTGAAACAGTTTTAATGGTTCATATTTTGATTATTCTATCTGTCCAGAAGATGTGCATATTTGAGCACTAGAGAGGGCAACCAGGTCTTTACTTCCCCCATTCATGGTATTTTGCATGATTTGCTCTATGAAGAGGCTGATGCTGACAGACACAGGGGTCACTGAATCTGATGGCTTTGGGGCAGGGTGGATATTACTACTGCCTGTCATGGTTCAGCTTGGTAGCAGCCATTCTCTGTCACTTCCAGCTTTCTGCTGTTCCTCCATATAGGGGTGAAATGAAATTATGTTTCATGCTCCCTATTTTTGTGTTTTCAGCCTGATAACCTTCTTCAATTGAAGAAATTGCAGTTTCTGAAAAGATTCCATATGTCTAAAATGCAAAATTTAAAGATTCAGTCATTTGCTAAGGAAGCAATAGCTACGATTTTAAAACTCTTGTCTATATGCAATTTTTTGAGAAGTTATCTAATACTAAAAGAAAAAGAACATTGTCCCTTCAACAATCTTACAGATGCATTTTTCAAATGCTGATTTGCAGATTTTAAAAGTATTGATTCCTTCGTAAGCAGCAAAATAACTTTACAGTTTGGATTAAATAACTGAAATTTTTCCAGACTGTCCAGTAAGACAAACTATCTAGCAGATGTAAGTAGCTGTATATTTGAGTTTGGCAACTTACTGTTATTGCAACTCTAAAAATTATTTAAGGCTAATAGCAGAAACCTAACTGGAGGCTGCAAGTCTGTGACTAAACTGTTTTACTGAGTTCTGGATAAATAAGGTGAAAGATGTTTTGAACTTAATAATGTTCCCAGCAATTTGCTTTCTTTCATTAGATTGGGAAATATAGAATGAATAGTGTGCTAATTAACATTAAAGAGGAAAGAATATTTGTGCCTTCTGGTCAAGGGATTATCCTTGTTAAAACAGGAAATGGACTCTGATTTCCTTTTTTTAAGTATTTTCTCCATGAACTTTGTATGAAAATGTGAGGTTAGAAATAGGTTATAGTTTTACATAGTAAAATATATGTCTATTATTAGTTAACAAACAGCTATTATAAGGAAGGAAGGGCATTTTCCAACTTGTTTTATACTGAAATAAATGCATCCTGCTTTTATTATGCAGAAAATAGCATTTATTGAGAAATCGGAAACTGAGCTTCTCCAATTCACTACATTGTGGCATGGACTTTATAGAAGCTATAATACTTTTAAGTGCTATCACTTTATATTAGTAATTTGTTAGACAAAAAAAGTTTTGACATGTTTTGTTTTTTTTTAAATAAGGAGTCCAGAAATACAAACAGTAAGGTCCCCCTGACAAATCTGGGACAGGATCACAAATATAATTCATGATTTGCTGGCCTGCAAAATCATGAGATGTTTATGTCTAAGAATGTGAAGAATCAGCATGGGGTATTTCCATTGTAGGAGGATGACCTACATTCTGTGGACAATACTAAAAGATAAAGTTATACTGCTACTCCTCCTCTACTCCACCCACCCAAAAATCCTAAAGTATTTCCTGAGATACTCCTTGTGTCCTTATTTAAAAAAAAAAAAAAAAGGTACAGATGCTGGCATACTGAATTTTGCCTTTGATAAATGGTAATAGGTTTACTTTGACAAGAACGAACTTTCTTCACTTCTGAAACTATGAAATGTCATGAACAGAGCATTACCTTTTGACCACCTCAGCCTTACCTCAAGTACTCTGTGCAGTTTTGGGTGCCACAATAAAAAAAGGATATAAAGCTATTATTAGAGAGCATCCAAAGGAGGACAATGAAGATGGTGAAGAGCCTAGAGGGGAAGCCATATGAGTAGTTGCTGAGGTCACTTGGTTTGTTCAGCCTGGAGAAGAGGAGAGTGAGGGAAGACCTCATCACAGTCTACAGCTTCCTTACAAGTTGAAGCAGAGCGGCAGGCACCAGTCTCTTCTCTCTGGGAACCAGTGACAAGACCTGAGGGAATAGCCTGAAACTGTCAGGAGAGTATTCCCAGTGAGGCACACTGGGTAGTGGTGAAGCCTGGAACAACTGCAAAAGATCTGAGATGTGGCATAAGATAGGTGCAAACTTTTATAGCGAAGTTTGTCTTCTTTGAAACATTTTAAACTCATGCCTCTGTAACTATCCAGTGGGTAGTAATCCCATGCCAGCTATACCAATGCTTTATACTTTACTGCCTGGCAGCTGGACCTTCAGCTTTTTCTTGAAGTGACATAAAAATGCCTGATATAAATGGAACATTCTCTTTAACTGGTTTCATATTTTTAATAATGTTTTTTTAATACCATGTCAAAGTTTGGAGCTAGTTGTAGCCTAAGCAGTTTCTCTCTAGGGACTCTGGATTTTCTGAAGATAAAATTCCATAATTGCATGATATTTTAGACTGGAGTGCCTGACCACAGCATCTTTCTTTAATAACCATGTTTCTTTAGACAACTTAAGGAACTGGGCTTTGGGCTTAGTAAGAAAATGTAGCGACATGAAGAAGTTCAGAATGAGCTATTCAGTCATATAGGAATGTTGCACTTGGAAGAAAAAAACTTTAGAAATGTTAAACTTCTACATAAGCTGTCCTACTTAAAGCTTAGCAATGCTCTGAAGACTTTGAGTCTAAACTTAACTTCAGAGTACATGCTTTCAGGAAAAGTAGTGAGAATTGGGTAATCAGGTCATGGTTTCCTTTTCTGCACAGCCACTCAGGGGATATTTTTCAATGTCACTTTTAAAGCTTTTACTTCACTTTTTTTAATTAGGCACTACATATCTCTATCAGCAATTTGATAGGGATGGTTGGGTCCAAATCAACTGGTTCTTGTTTCTACAAATATACAAAATAGCATAAAGATACTTAGTTTTAATCATCATTTAGCAACCAACACATCAATTATTAAACATATGGAGGCTTGTGATAGTCACAGAAATATCATTTTTATCCACTACAATCTTCAGAAAATCTTGCTCTAATTCTTCTTAAATTCTGGTTTTATAATCAAAAGCATTCTATGAAGAAACATTGGATATGTGTCAATGAGAAACCAGCGGGATTGTGTCTAGCAATACCCATCACTGAGGAGGCAAACCTTTTTTTATGTAGTTAGGCACCTAGCAGGCTGAGACCCTGCAATACTGAATATTGGGGTGTGTCTTGAGGTAGCCTTCTGGTTTCAGTGTTGCAATCAAATAAGCATAGCGTGAATGAAAACAGCAGAGGAATGTGGATAATGTGTTTGCCTTTTAGTAAATCATCAGTAAACTCTTGTGCTGAGACAATTTGTTTTTGTTACTTGCTCACTCAACAAAACCAACCAGTAGACAGAGGCCAGAAGAACTATGACAATTTGTCCCTATAGAAACCTGTTGTACTCTTTCTAGTCTTTTAAAAGATTCATTTAGGTAAATGAAAATAAATCTTCTGACTTCATTTTACTCTTCATCTTATCTTTTTCACAAAAATTTCATGCTGTGAAATTTTTGAAATTCAACACCACTTAGAGTTCGTGCTTGGCTCCTTGATCCTTATTTTCAATCTGCTGTGAGGAGCAAGAGTGCTGCTGGAGAAGTGTCCTCGGAGACAACTGAGGCTGTTGTACTCAAGCTAAAACTTAAAAGTTGTTTCACTGAAGGGCAATGTTGAATCTCAGTGGTGTTCATTTGTACCGTGTTTTTTTTCTTTTAGGCAATCTTGTATCACAGCATGGCAAATGCACCCCCAAAAGTGGCAAAAAAGGATTAGTAAACATCATATAGGTGGTATCATTGAGTTGTTGTCCCCAATTCCATTTGCAACACTTGCCCCTTGATGCTCAGAAGTTATTGCATTTGCACAGCTCTCGAAAACTGCCAGTGCTCAGAAATTAAATGCTGATTTGGGAGTTTGTCAGGAAAGCTGTACAACAAAAGCTGTGACTCCTACCTTTCTTTGATCCATGAAATAACCCAAAATACAAGGGTCTATGGTATTTTGCTGAGGGAAAAAAAAAGGTGGTGGAGTTGGGTATCTTACATGTAGTATGTGTAGTACTATTATGAGATTATAAATGCCTGGTTTTCCAACTCACAGAAGTTCCCTCATGAGCATCTCCAGCCTTCATTCAGACAGTGGTTGTTGAGAAGGCTGTCCTGCAGATTTTTCTCACCATCCAGCTTATGGGTTTGGCCCAGATTCAGTTTCAGGTTTCCAAGAGTGTTACTACTGCACAGAATATGCACCTGTTTGAAAGGACTTTCATAGTGCTCCTGCTCTCCTGTCTTTTTACTCTTTTCATGGAATCAGTTAGGTTGGAAAATACCTCTGAGACCATCAAGTCCGGCCTATGACCGAACACCACCCTGTCAACCAGATCATGGCACTGAGTGCCATGTCCAGTCTTTCCTTGAACATCTCCAGGGACAGTGACTCCACAACCTCCCTGGGCAGTCCATTCTGATGTTGAATCACCCTTTCTGTGAAGACATTCTTCCTAATATGTAACGTAAACCTCCCCTGGCACGGCTAAAGACTGTGTCCTCTCATCCTGTCACTGGTTACCTGGGAGAAGAGACTGACACCCATCTGGTTAAACCTCCTTTCAGGTAGTTGTAGAGAGTGATGAGGTCTACCCTGAGTCTCCTCCAGGCTGAACAACCCCAGCTCCCTCAGCCTCTCCTCATAGGACTTGTGCTCTGGACCCTTCACCAGCTTTGTTGCCCTTCTCTGGACGTGCGCCGGTACCTCAATGACCTTTCTTTATTGAGGAGACCAGAACTGGACACAGTACCTGAGGTGTGGCCTCACCAGCACGAAGGACAAGGGGAAAATCACTTCCCTAGTCCTCCTGGCCACACTATTTCTGTTACAAACAAGGATGCCGAACGCAAGCCCTATGAGAAGAGGCTGAGGGAGTTGGGCTTGTTTAGCCTGGAGAAAAGAAGACTCAGGGGAGATCTCATCACTCTCTTCAACTACCTGAAAGGAGGTTGTAGCCAGGTGGGGGTTGGTCTCTTCTCCCAAGCAACCAACAGTAAGACAAGAGGGCACGGCCTGAAGCTCTGCCAGGGGAGGTTTAGGTTAGATGTCAGGAGGAAGTTCTTTACAGAGAGGGTAATCAGGCACTGGAATGGGCTGCCCAGGGAGGTGGTGGATTCTCCATCCCTGGAGGTATTCAAGAAAACACTGGATGTGGCACTTAGTGCCATAGTCTAGCAACTGTAGCAGTAGTGGATCAAGGGTTGGACTTGATGATCTCAGAGGTCCTTTCCAACCCATGTTATTCTATGATTCTATGCCATTGGCCTTCTTGGCCAACTGGGCACACTGCTGGCTCATGTTCAACCACAGTTGACCAGCACTCCCAGATCCTTTTCCATTGGGCCACTTTCCAGCCACTCTGTCCCCAGTCTGTAACTCTGCATGAGGTTGTTCTGGCTGAAGTGTAGGACCTGGCACGTGGTCTTGTTGAACCTTTTGTAACTGCCCGTGCAAATCAGCCTTAGCAGGGAGTATTCCTACTCTTATATGCACTGCATCAGTATCCAGAGGAAATGTATGTGCTATCCAGTTCAGTTCCTGTCCAGCTTTGACATTGACCAGCATTTTTGAGTGGTATTTCTTCTTTGAAAGTGTTGAAAGTGTTTTAAGGATTTCTGTGTATTTATGTTGAAAAGGCAGTTGGTGGAAGCCATCAGTTTATACATGTTTGACTTAATTCATAATGTTATTACTGGAGGTAGAGTGTAATGAATGGAGTAGTTCATCCTGTGATGTAAGAAGAATTTCCTTGTAAGTAGAGAGAAATGTAAATTGTGACAGTGAATTCATTGATAGAAGAATGCATTTAGTTTGATCATCGGGTATTTGTGGAAAATTTCTCTATAACATATATGTATTTCTGTTGACTGTTGGATATCAAGAATCATCATTCTGTTGTTTATCCACGTTTTGTTTGGATTGTGGACTTTATTGAAATGCATGCATTTTTTTTACCATGCCTTTGTTGTGTTCAATTTTACTACATTTCATTGCAACAAATTGATATGATTCCATAGATGACCATCATATCTTCATGGTAATGGTCAAAAGCCTAACCTTTTTCCTCTCTTTTTTTATTCTCCTCTTTTTTTCTTCTTGTTCTTTCTTTCTTTCTTTTTCCTCCTTGGAGCTGTTTTGGCAAGTGGAGGCAGTGTCTTATTTGGACATGTCTGACATAAAGGATAGAGTGTGTCCAGTTTGGGAAGCAGAAAAGCTAGTGGAGGGAAAAAAAAATCCATCATTGTCTTATAGAAATGATGAGTATTCTTTGTGGTCTTTCAAATACAAATAGTTTTTGGTTTCAGATCAGGATACACATGAGAATAAACTGCAATTAAAGGGGTTTTTTTAAAGGGAAAGAATTTAGCAATGTTGTGGGCACCATAAAACTTAACATTTTATGGATTAAAAAAAAAAATCAGCTTGTGGCTTATATTAAACATAGAATGTGTAATTTACAAGCAAGCCAAGAGGAAGTTGTTCATTTAAATAAAACAATAACCACATACATGCTGTTATGGGGATCAGTCCTGGACTGAAAGGCATATGTATCCAAATGTGGGAGTTTTCTGTGTGGTCAGAATTTCAAAATGAGCATGTGATTGAATGGTCTTGAGTTCATCCAAAGTATGCAGGTGTTTCCATGTGCTGCAACACCTGTGC
This sequence comes from Pachyramphus minor, assembly GCA_013397135.1. NCBI lineage: Eukaryota > Metazoa > Chordata > Aves > Passeriformes > Tyrannidae > Pachyramphus > Pachyramphus minor. Next base: position 721,755 of record VYXB01000251.1, read on the forward strand.
AAAAAAGCAGGAGTATGCATAGCCCTAAAATGTGTGTTGTTACCTCCTTTTCTCTGCCTGTGCAGTTGTAAAGGGGAGATTTGCTGGCCCCATTTCTCTGTCACTCAAACCCACATTTTACTTCTTGACTATGAAGTGTTACATCCCTTTGCATTAGTGTCACTATGTCTTGTTCTTCCAGCCTTGCCAAAAAGAATAGAGGGTGGGGAGGGAGGTCAATTAGAGGACTCCTGGCTTCTTTCAAGGGCAACTGAGCCAGGGAATGTACTGAATGAAAGGTGTGTTCTTAATGCTACTTGCTTGAGCAGTAAGCAGCTCTTACAACCTAAATTCAACCTCAAAAAGCCCTGAACTTTCTGTGATATTCAGCTGTCTGCTCTGGCCCTCCTTCCCATCTTATGTTACTGCTGACTATGTATTAATTCAGATATAATCTCTGGGAACCATGACAGTGTGCTGTATTAGACTCCTGCCAAATGGGATCCTTGGAAAACAAGATTTAGCCTTTGCCACAAAATGAGCTTCCACTTCTTAAAATTGTTTGGGTAAATTGTACTTCACCTTCCAGTAAGGTTTATTCTGTAATTCTGTGAAAATCAACAAAAAGAAAGTGGAAAGGCAATTTGTGTGAAGCCTCAAGGAATTTATTATAGGCAAATTCTGAGAAAAAATTGACAAATTGAAGGTAAATTTGAGAAAAGATTGTCAAGTGCTTAAAATGCATTTGCTTTAGTTGTAAAATTAATTCAATCCTTCACCTAAATCCATTTTAACTGAAGTGTAAAGATCTCTCTTGTTTGGGCCAGTGCTGTGAGTGACCCGTTGCGTTGTGTTGCATTAGTGTGTCATTTTGGATGAGGTAAAATTACCTGTGGGATCACATTATATTGAAATTGGAACATTCATTTGTAAAGTGATGAGAAAACACCAGACACTCAGAAGAAGGCAATCTGAATCCGTTCTCTTTTGGTGTTCTGTGTTCACTGAATCCGTTCTCTGTTGGTGTTATGTGGTGTAGTGTGCTCTTCACTAGTGCAAGTCGTAGGGAAGCATTGCCAGGTACTTCATATTAGTTTTGTTCTACATATGTAATAAGTCTGATGCAAGTTACTGCAGTGAGAACTTAAGAAAATAAATCTACTGAGGCAATGTTAAAAGCAGGTGCTATAGGAGGGCAGTTTCTTACAAATGATGAACAAAATTGCAGGAGCTGTTATAAACCAACAGAAAAGCAACAAAACCCAAAGGATTTTTGCAATTTTATGGAAAACAAGCCAAGAACTAATGACCTTTTTTGGTGTTTAAAGATAAAATGGAGAGGGTCATGCCTGTTTAACATGAATGCATCTTGGACCCATCCTGAACTTGAGCTCAACTGTGAAAGAAACTGTAGGAGGAATAGACTTACAGAGGAAATTAGCTGCTGAAATGGTTTTTTAAAATCTGTAGAAAGAATGGAAGAAAAGTATCTCCTAAAAAGGGGGAAAGAGGGAGATCAGGTGTTTCTGCCTTTTCATAACCTCTAAAGAATGTTATTTTCACCTCTATATAATTCTAACAGCTCTATATAATTTCCATGGAAGAAAAGATTAATTACATTTAAAATTATCTGGCTTGGATGCAATGACATATTGATTCTTAATTCTGTGGAGAATGGGTTTTAAGATGCTTATGATAAATTCTTAATAAATAGTTCTTTATTGCTATTTTAAACATGCATTTCTCAGAAGCATCTTTGTATTACTTTTGTTGTTTGCTTTGGCTATTTAGATTTCGAGGTCTTCAAAATGGGAATTCTGCCTAGTTCACAGGCACCAGGGCAGAATTTTTCCTGAAGTTAAGGCTACTGAGATGGATGTTGCTTGTACCATGTTAGAGATTATACTTGTTCTCAGGCCTCAGAGAGGTATGATTGGAAGGACTTTAATATCATTACTACTGCTTCATTATTTCTGTCTTTTAGCGTGTGTCTTCTGAAGTCATGTTCTGCTGTTCTTTGCCTTTTGCTGATGAGATCTGTCTGTTAGTTCAGCTAGTCTTCCTCTGCTCCTGCTGGCTATGTTTTCCCTAGTGGCTTTGATACCATATCTGTTTGCACAGAACATATTTTCCCCTTGGTTTTCCAGTCCCTCTCATTCTCCTTCCAACAGCTCTTTCTTCTCCCTGTACTGTTTTCCCACATGTCCTTCAGGCAATAAATAGCTTTTAGAGATTCAGAGAATCAACAGCAATCTTAAGGAAAAAATCAGGAAGTGAAATAAAACTACCTTTCAGTCACTCTGTCTGTCTTTGTCACATACTCCCAAGCACCAAGACATACCTATACAGGTCACCTCCACCATTCAGATATCAAGGTGTGCTTATGATCTGGTCAGGCCTTGTTGCAGTGACAAATCTCACCACCTCTTTCATTAGTAGGCATCATGGGTTGGTTCTGGGTGTGCTCTTTTATACCCTTTGGCAGCAGACAACAAATAGTCTTTTGATTCTCCTCCCTGTTGGCATCTGAGAGTCACTGGGATTCACAACATCTGGTTGTTTCTCTTACTGAGAACAACCCCTTAATTACTTACCCATTTTGTGTATCATTTCATAGGTGGCATATTATTTTCTATCCTGTCTCCAAAGTCACGTTCTCCTTCTCAATGTTTGTTTTTTTCCTTCCACCTGCTAGACTTCAAATGTTTTGATTTTTCTATTTAATAGGGTTTTTTTACATCTCCAGTAATGAAAATCAATAATCATTTTCCAAGCGATGTCTTTCTTCTCTCCTGAAATGAATTTTTGTATTCATTTGAATGCTACGTACACACTTAGCTGTTTTTTGGTGTTTCTCATGCATTCCCTTTGGATTAAGAGTCTTCTCTGAATAATGCCTTCAGCTGATAGTCAGGAACTGTGGATATTTACTGCATTTTGCAGACTCAATTATCTAATTGTAAAAGTGGTTGTTGATTTCTTAGTGAGCCTATTTATGCCTTGAGGCATTCATGAAAGATAAATAAGGTACGTCATAAATGACCTTACATTAAGGAGACTGGTTTGGGGGAAGGGGTGTGCGTATTTTGAAGAGTTTAACTTATATCACAAGTTACTTCATGTACCCTTTGATAAAGAGTGTGAGAAGTATACTTTGGAAGCTGTTAATTAATTGATATAAAATCTGTTATCAGTGGGCAGACAAATAAAATGCCAAGCAGTAGATGTTTATTGTACTATGGGCATCCTTAGCAACTCCCAAATGTACTATTCAAAATTAATTTGCAGTGCTGTTCTTCCCATTTGATAGGCTATCGTGTGATATATTTGCAGTAAGCCTATGTCTTACACAGTGCTTTTCATCAGTAACTTTCTGAAATGTTGCAGTGTAGGCATAAGAAACGTACAGTCTCTGTACTCAGATGAAAACGAAATTGTCCATCAAAAGCAACAGAATTGGGAAATTACCTGGGATTTGTGGAAATGAAGCTAGTACTGCTAACAGTAGTATGTGCCACTTCAGACATTGTTTGAATGACAGTACAACCAGACTCTTGAAATCCTTTGAGATGTTGGAACTTGTTGTATTTATTCCAAAACATAAGCACAAATTAGTCACTTAACATGTGGGACACATTTAATGACCCCCATGGTAACTGGCAGATGCCACAAATGTGAAGATACTAAACAGTTACTGACCTGAGTGTGTATACAAATTCAAGCTTATAAGAGACAGAGTTGCCAGTCCTTAGTTAGCTTACACAGAGGTGAGACAAAGCTCCTGCAATCCTACAGGACCAACCCTTTGACCATGGATGAGCCAGAGCAGGGCTGCAGTCTGCATGTGAATGTGTGTACCTGTGCCTAGGGGCAGCCTCATCTCCTGGCTGCAACCTCTCCTTCCAGAGAGGAGATGGAGCCTGGAGCCCATGGGCAGAATGGAGAGTTAAGTACAGGGTAGGAAAGAGACCAAAGTGTAGAATGAGTTGTGCTAGTTTTTGCACTCAATATCTGTTCTGTAGTACTGTTTTCCAACCTGCTGATGTTAATACACATGGGTTAACCCTTTGTGCTCCCTGATGTTCACATGGTCTTGAACCTAAGAATGGTGTAAGTTGCTGCTTTGAGTTTTCACATATTTTAAATAAAATGATAATAAAATATGATAACTAGAATCAAGAACCCCATAAACAGCTAAAAACCCTCACCTTAAATTGTTTGTAATTTAAAGTTCAGCTGTTTATCTGCAATCCTTTGGAGGGATCTGCCAATCTTTTAGCAAAATTGAAAACAAAATCTTTGTATTTCCCAGCAGAAATTTTTAGCAGCATCTGAGATATACGTTTTGCTTTCATTTTGTGTACTCATCCCATAATACATCCTCCAGGCCAATCAGCTGTAAAGCCTGTTTTTTTAAATAGTTTATGAAACACCACTAGTGTAGATGATGCATTAGGACATAATGATGCTCATGGAGTATCACCTCTGACTCCTTGCCCCTTGTTTAGTAAAAACTAGCTCTTTTTCAGGTCTTTGCTTCATCTTTTGGAGGTTGTTCTTTAGGGATGATCAGAAGGTAGAGGTAGCTGCTGATTCATCAGTGTATGTAATATCTCAGAATACTATTATTACTCCTTGAGCAAAAATAAAGGTTTTTGTTGTTCTTCATCTGTTTTGAAAGTATTCAGAGTGGCACCTTTCCCTCCCTAGCTACAGAGTATTTGCGGGAGGTAAAGTAAATTTGCTTCTGGTAAATCTAGCATTTACTTTTGAATCAAAAAGCTGCCAGTAATATGCTCAGAGGGCTTTATCCTGTACTGATAACTCAATGGAGAACAGAGCCTGTATAAAAGAGTTATGGATATAGTGGAATTGCTGTTTGAGTATGAAAATGAGAGGCATTTGCTAACTGACTCCAGCTGCCTTAATAGAAAAGATATAGAAGTATGAAGTCTGGAGAAACACAAGTAAAATGAAACATGTGTGCATTTGTATAACATCAGTTAAAGAAAAATATTGCACCCATTTGTTTCCAGGACTAATTAAATGAACCTTAATGCTTTTGACAATAGATGAGGCATTCCTTTTTACTTCCAAATATCAGTTCTGTTTGGAAACTTAATTAGAATTTCAGCAAACCCCAGGTGCCAGCAAAGCTTGTGTTTCAATAACCTTCACATATTTCATTTCACATTGTCAGTTTTATGTCTGCCAAAGCACCTATCACCTCATGCTGCCAATCCATTTTGGTGCTGGAAACATTTGGAAAGCTTTGCTTTATAGTAAAGACTTGCCCTTCCTTCTAAAATCCCTGTCTCATATTTCCTGTCTTCATGACTACCATTTAGATTCATTCTTGTTCCGTTTCATTTCAGTAACCAGAAGCTTTTGAGAGATTTAATGAGTCTTTTCTTTTGGGGAGGAAGCCTTCTGAAGAAAATTAACATAGAAAGAAAAAGCAAACATTTTGTTGTGTATGACAGTGCTTGGAAAATTCCAGTCAGTGTTTTCTGATTTCAGCATTGCTTAGATAATTTGATTGAATTACACAGTTGTTTCTCCTCTGTGTGTGGCCCACATTTTGAATTTGGTACTGTATTGCTGTAGAGTGTGCTCTTAGCAGAAAGAGGGTGAGAAGAGCAGAGGAAAATCCACAGTTTTGGAATGCTAAGGATGTTGAGTTTGCAAGCTGAATTGTGATGTTGATGTGTCCTATAGATCAGGCCACTTATATTTAATGGCCTGTAAATCAGTGAATTTGTTCCTTGGTCTGCTGTTTGAGAACTTGGTTCAGGTAGCAAGAGTCATAGTGCCACCAGAGTTTCATCAAATTTATTTGAGCTACTGGGGATGAACAGGCATATAGCAAATGCTGCTTCCATTCGCCTGCAACACAAGCCACCTTATGTCCATTGCTGATACACGTGCAGAAATCTAAGATGTTTGTCCTGTGAGTAAGCAAACGCATACCCAAGTGGTGGCCATGAGGAAGATGCAGCTGGCAGTTGTAGTGCAGAGAGTCTGAATGTGGCTTGTTAGTCCATGCTGAAATCTTCATTGCTAGTGTTGCACCTGTTGCATTAAAGCTCACACATGTATGCCTGCCATGCTTGTGGTAGGCAGTGGGCATGAGTTACGTCCTCATTTTTGCCACAGATGTCCTGTCTTGTACTATTTTAAGTATAACTTTGGAATTATCAATTTTGTCTAGTCAACACCTTTGGAAAATAGAACATTATTTTAATTTTTTTGCCTTTTTTTTTTCCTAATATCTAATGTCTGAGCCTGGAAACAATGTGTTTTCTTCTTTGTTCTGTGTTAGTTGCCTTTTGTATACCAAATTTGCTTTTATACAACCTTACTTCTTTTGTAGAGCTTTATGTTTAGTCTGTCTTTGGTGCTATATTTAATATTAAAATTTGTAATGTTGCTGGCATTAGCTCGAAAGTTCAAGCTGGCAAACAAAATTATTTGCTCCCATTCCATTTCAGACCATGTAAGGATTTATTTAAAGTGCACCTTGCAGCCCTACCCACTTCCTTTTTAGAAATAAACCAGGATACAAGCTAGATTATCACTACCAATGTGAAGGCCCATGCTTGTCTTGCATAAAAGTTTCCTTCCTTAACATTTACTCTTCTACCTTACTCTGGAGATTACAGCAGTGAAGATAAATGTTACTTACAGCAGTGAACACAACAGTATTATCTGTTTTTCTGCACAATAATTGTTTGTTTTCTTTGAAAAAAAAGTGTGGTGACTAGCCAGACAGCAAGCATGCTGCCTTTCCATATACCTGTATGCCAGATGTTTTACAGATGTGCATGTACTGGTGTGGCTGAACCTATAGTGAGTGCCATGGGACAATTGATTCAGGAAACATATGAATTTTTCTCTTGGGATAGGCTGAAAGGACAGTGAAGAGGACAGCTGCCAGTCAAAGGAATTGCACAACACAATCAAGGAGCAAATCTTCTGGCATCTTGTTTGGGAATATTGCTGACACTGAGAGTTAGGAAGATTTCCTCTGCCTTCTCACAGCTGAAATATTTTCCATGGACTCTCAATGTCTAATGAAATTAAAGTAGGAATTACTGAAGCCTATAGGTAGCTTATAGGTAAACTGATTCTACTAATGAAGGGCATGGAGTCAGGTTTTATGAATCTAGGTAGGAATTAATGACTCTAAAATTTGTATTATTTTTAAGAGTAGTTAGGTATCCAGTTGCAAAGTTATCTAATGCTACAAAGCCTGGAAAATCTTCTTATTGAACTTTGGTTTTTTATTCCTGGAATGGGCCTTTTTATTTCTTAGTTCTTAAAACTATGGACAGTTTGACAAAGGAAATGGTCTTATCATCACAATCCCAGTCCATTTTCTTTCTTTATGACTCCTGCAATGTTTCTCCTTTACAAAATACTTTGCAGCATTGATTTGAAGCTTGCAAAATTCTGTAAGGAAGTAGGTTGTTTTTACTGTTGTGTAATCTTTTATTTATTTAGCAATAATAATTCACTGCTTTATATGTCAAAATGAAAGTTCCAGGAACTGATATGCTGCACATGGTATTTGTAGCCAAATCTCAGTGTAGTTGCAGCTGGATTCTGTGTCACATTTTTAAAGAGGGGAAAATGGATATCACACACTGCTCTGGGAAGGGGTCCAAGGTATAGACATAAAAGTGGGCAGACATATGTGCTTTATGGGGAGAACAGAGGAAGGAGTGTGGTCCTGGAAGTCTGATAGACATGGATGTATTTTGGTTGCTTCAGAAGCCAACTCAAATTTTGGATTAGCATCTGTAGTCTAGTCACTGACCCAAAGCTTTTAAGGATTTTGAAAGTCTGTTTTAAGGTGATGGTTTCAGGAGTTTGTTTACTAGTATCCTCCCAATCTGGCAATGAAACAGTTTTCTGTTTTGTTTCTTGCCTGGCTTCCCAATTCATGGAGCTGGGCTGCAAGTATATGATGTGGAAAAGAAAATTACAGCCACTGCTATGATCTAACTTGATTTTGAAATGCAGAAGTGAAGAAAAATTATGTCAAAATAGTATCATGATAACCCAGTGTAAGAGTCATTAATTGTTTGAAAGGAAATGGCCAAAATCTTCCCGCTAAAACACAAACTTCTGCAAAGCTTTGTGGTTATGCCTTTTTAACTCTTTTCATCAAATACCTTTTTGGTGCTTTTGAGAAGCGTTGAAGGTAGCACTCTACTAGGCTATGGAGTGGGAGGAGCCCATTGCTTGCTGTGCAGTGCAGCATGAAGATCTGTGGTGGTGCATCGTATGGCGCAGTGTGCATGGGAAGGACTATCCATGGCTTCAAAATTGGTAAGCTGGCCATTAGCAGAGCAGTGTGCCTAATGAACACCTTGAGATTAGCTCAATTGGTTAGTGTATTACTAATAAAGCCAAGGTGATGGGTTTGATCCCTGTATGGGCCATTCACTTAAGAGCTGGACTCAATGATCTCATGGGTCCCTTCCAACTGAGAAGATTCTGTGATTCCAATAAACATCTGTTGGCTCAATGGCACATTCATCTGAAGGTATAGCTAGCATTTGATTTCAAAGATACTGGGGATGTGCTTTGCCACCTTTACCTTATGTTGAGCTGTGTATTGGCAACATGAGCATAATGAACAAGCAGGGAGGGCAGCAGTCCTGGACCAACATACGGCTAGGGGCAGGTCTTCCTTGGGTTTTGGAGAATATTGCCTGTGATGCTGAGAAGGCAACTCACACTTTCTGCTTGCTCAATGAATATTTCTACTTTCACATCATGCTATGGAGTCCATTTACTTTTAGTCTCAGGTGTAATATGCTTTTAGTGGAGGGATTTCCCCCTGTTTTTATTTTCATTAATGAAGAGTCTCATCATGAGTTATTACTTTCATGTGACTGATCTGTGAAACACACAGAATTATTGAAAGCTATAAAATTTGTGTTAGCTGTTTTCCTACATCATGATCCAAATGATTTCAGTAGCATCCCAGTGGGTTTGATGATATAAATTTCTTGCTGGTTACCCACAGTAAACCAAGAAGCTGCAGCTGTGTGACTAGAGCTCAGATGAGCTTTATCCATTTATATGCAAAGTAGTTGAGGGAAAAAACAACTATAAAATCACTGTTCATTTCAGTAACAATTGCTTTGGTGGTTTTTTGGTTTTTTTTTTTAGTTACTACTGTCCATAACTTTTAATCAATGTTAGTAACATTAGGTTACAATTTCATTTAATCATGTTTTTAATCCAAACAGCAAAAATGTTCATACTCAATATTGTTCTGCAGTGAAGTGAGAAAGGAAGAACTACTGTGGTAGAACTGTGTGCCATTAATAACACCTGATGAACTAGCATAAAGTATCATATTATTAGTTGTTTAATGAGTCCTTAGATCCTATGATATTTGAAAGATTAATTGATTTCTTACAACATAACTGTAATGAATTATGTTTAAATGCATCCTTTGGTTATCATTTCCTTGAACTATCCACTCCTGAGGTTTTCACTCCCCCATTCACTCTCCAACCCCAATGATCGTAGTTCCTCTTGCACTGAAGCTTTTTAAGAGCATTAGCTCAAAGCACAGTGTTTCTTCCTTCTTTACATCCCTTGAGGTTAGGCGTGAATGGGTACTGTGCTAAGCACCCTCCTCTTCTCTAGCTAAGCAGAAACATGACCATCATTGCTGACAGTTCAGGTGCCAGATATTGCTAAAAAGTGCTCATCTGAAACGTGTGATCAACTGTAATTGGTTTGGTACATTTATATTCCATATTAGTTTCCTCTTGCTTTTATAGACCATGTGAGGAGCAGTCTGGAAGTGTCACAATTTTATTGGTTTTCATTTCATTCTGTAAAATAAAGTTGTTTTCATGATTTGTGAAGATGAGTGCCAGAGGGATGGTCCCACTTCCCTGAAAGGCTGTGTTGAACACAGTGCCTTGCCTTACAGGCAGGTTACATTACTGCAGTTGGATGCTCTGGAAGGCCCTGCCATAAAGGGAAATGTGGCTGTGGAAATAGTTGTGCTGTAAGTCTCAGAAAGGCAAGCTGGGGCAAACTCAGCCCACATGCTCTGTTCTCAGTGCTAACTCACTGCAGAGCAACTAAGCAAACTTACCCGAGGTTTCTCTTCTAACAAGACAAAGTACTGCATTGTATATTAAAGTAGAAGTTTTAAGCTGTTTGGCTTCATCCTCAAATTCAATTTATAATGCTGGAACGTAGAGGTGGGACATGCATGGACTCTGCAGCACACACAGTGACTAATGTGCTGTGAACTACAGGTGCAGCAAGTCAGGAATGGTGGAAGTGTTTCAACATAGTTGACCTTGTCAACTCATCATTTTGCTTTGCAATAGCTGATACCATAAAGAAAGAAAAAAGGTCTCATAAAAATTATAATCATACAGTGAAAGCTTATGTGTACAAGAGGGCAAAACTTCACAGGAAATTTTGAATAAAAACTGCAATGCAGTTATTTTTAACTAGTTTCTTTTTTACAAGGAAACGTTTCATTCACAGACACTCAGATTAGTGGGAATACCTACCCTCACATGACTGCACACTACACACCCTTGGTGGCAATATACAATTAAGAATGCTTCCATTTCTGGATTTGTATATTCAGGATAAATTAAGTAATTTAAATCAGATTTCAGCAACATTCACAACTAGGTTACATTGTCAAGATTCTGTATGCTTTTTCTAGAGTAAGAAGCATTCGTGGGGATAAAATTCCTTTGCATATGCTCACATTCATTTTGATTGGCAAATAAGTTAGTCATGCTTCATAGTGGCTGCCTTCCTCATCATAAGGATATCTTTCATCCTTCCTTCTCCTTTCATCTCTTTTCCCCACCCCAATATAATGGATGTGCTGAAATAGAATCAAATACAAAAGTTGCATCCAGATACCGTGTAATGTGTTTGAGGATTTTTGCATCTTTGCTAGAAAACAAAACACTTAGGACTGCAGGAGAATTATTTCTCTAATGAAATGTTGAAGATTGTTTGATTTGTTATTTAGACACTCCTTTGGGTGTTTTCAACCATAGTCTTTCTTAATCCTTATTGTAGAACTATGGCATATTTCACACCCTTGTTCCTGAAAAAAATGAAAGATGTTATTTTCATTAGGAATAAGAAGACGACATCCAGGATTCAACACTTGCATCCATTTTACCTTTCTACTTTCTCTATTTTTAGCTTCCCTCTTGCTTCATTTAGAAAGAAGTAGCTGCTTCATGTTGTGTGTCACATCACATCCTTTCTAACAAACAACTTTAGAGCATGCTTTGTCAGTATTTTGAGGGATGCAAGAGAGACTTACCAGTACCGTGCTGCTTCTTCTCATTGCACCATCATGAACTTGTAATATGTCATTTGTGTGGTGCTGCTCTGTATTGTCAGAGGACTAATTTAATTAATTTTTATTAGCTGTCCCTTAATTGAATTTTTGAAAGACAGATACAATTACAAACACGGCACAGGAAGAGCATAGGAAGAATGTCTGTCACAGCTATACAAATAGATGTACTGCTTCAAATATTCCCCTACTGTTGAACAGGCCATGTAATCTGTAAAGAATTATATGTAAGAGAGAGAAAGATACTAAGAGCAATATTGAAACAAGTGGTCAAAGCCAGTAGAAAATAAATTAAAAAAGAAGGTGAGAGACATCAAATCACATGAGTGTCTCCAAAGTGCAGTGGCTCCTCTCCCAGGCACTCAGTCAAAAAGAAGATAAAAATTATCCTAATGCCCTAGTGGAGAAAGAGAGAAGGCTCCTTCAGGAGAAAGACCAACAGTGGCATTACAGCCCACAAACTGGCGTCCCTAAGAGATAGGCATAAAAAAGTGGGCATCACAAACAAATAAGGTTTCCTAGTAGCTTCAGTCATTCACTAATGCAAAATGCCCATGTTGCATAAGGATCATCAAGTCCCATATCTGTGTTCCCACTGAGCTGGAGATTTGTTTCCATTCTTGAGTTGCCACTTTGAATTCTTGTGAATCTGTATTAGGATAACTTGCTGGTAGAATACACTGATATAATACCATTAAAGAATACCCTTTAGTGAATGTGGCCTGTCTTCAAGAGCTCCTATCCCTTGGCTTATTCAGCAGGTTATCCTAATTTGAGTGTGGAAAGGCCATCTGCACAAGAAACCCTGGTAGCTGAGCAAGCTGTGACAGCCAGTGACTACGCTTCCTTATATTACTGATAAATGTGCTGCTGCAAAGTGTGTAGTAAGAACAGACTCTTTCACCTTTTTCTGAAGGAAATGTCAGCGATCATTTAAATGCCCTTTCCTCATGCTTTACATGCACTTTACAAAATGGGCACAGTTGGGAGACTTGCTTTACTCTCTACTCAGAAGGAGAGAAACTGTGATGGNATTGGGAGACTTGCTTTACTCTCAGAAGGAGACTTTACTTTAGTCAGAAGGAGAGAAACTGTGATGGGAGAACTGATGAACACAGACACAGACACCCACCGTGCACATGCACGTGTGTCGTGCTGGAATGAAGTACTATTAAAGTTTAAACAGAATGGCTATAAGCATTCTTATCCCATTATAGGAGGTTTTTTTCCTAAGTAAACGGAATCCACTCTGAAATGTTAGCTGAGCCTACATTTACTTTTGCAACTGGAAAACATTTTACATGCTTTAAAATCAAATTTTCTAAAGGGAAAGTAATTTTTCTTTCATTGTGTTGTTTAGGCCAGATGGACCATTTCATTGAAGATATGTTCTTAATTCTGTTTCCCAGACACAAAAGATGTGATAATCTAAAAATGTGCTTTCTTGTAGGCCTTTCAACATGATTTCCAGTAGAGTTTAAAAAAAACAGTAGTATTCAAGATGAATCCCAGGTAACTGCAGTGTAATGTCTAGTGGTTTCATGGGCTACTATTTTCCAGGGCTATATTCATAAAAGTTCATCTTTAGTGGTCTAAAGTAATCCCCATTTTATGGGGCAATTAAAGACCTCTATTTTGATGTTGTCTACTGTCTTATCTGGGACTGATTAAGAACCAAATACATACTGTAGAGGAAAATTCAGCATGACAGTTTGCTGCTGGAATTTTTCATGGGGAATTGCAGTATTCTTCCAGATGGGAAGGAAACTTACAAGGGAGTTTTATTTTTTATAGGTCTGTATTATAGCTAACCATTCTTCTACTTATCACTTCAGGTACATGGAACACTGCCTGGTTGCAGAGTCCTTCCACTTTATAAAGTACAAAGTTTTGGTAATATTTTTTTGACACTTGAGTAAGAAAAATTCTTACATGTTATCAGATTCAAGACAACTGACTGCCCTTTGATTATTCCCAGACACATAAAATGTCAGTCACAAGGTAACATAGTATTAGATTTAGGGTTCTGACAAATGTGTCTGCAAATGAAAATCATACTGCTGAAGCTATATCAGCCCCTCCCTCTCTGGTGGTTGGTGGTGCCCTGAGTGGAGGAACATCTGATCTCCTTGTGAAGCAGTTATAGTTTACTTTATGTGTTGTTTTGTAGGTAAGCCTCTGTTATTTTCATTTTGCTTTGTATCACTCTAAAAAAAAAGAAGTGGTTGTCCAGAAACTGTTTAAGAAGTGGCTGAGGTACTTGGGCATCAAGAGCTAAGGGAGAGGGATGGCGGGAATGTCTGTCTCATCTCTTGCTCCAAGTCCCACTGTTCTTGCTGGTAGTCAGAGTCCTAAATCTCATGTAGTCCTTTGGTGAACCAGAGAGTGGTCAAACGGAGGGCTGCAGACATGCCCCTCTTGGCAGCAATTTAGGTGCAGATGCCTATGCTCTGGAAGCTGTAAATCTGTGCTGCCTTGGGGAGGAACCTGGGCTCTCAGCCCTCTCTGACAGGACAGCAGTATACAGAGCTGCCTTTTGCTTGCCTTTCAAGGGATCTTCACTAGCAAAGAGACCATAAGCCTTAAACATAAGAATGAGCTAGGCAAGGGTCAGAATCTTAGGAGCGGAAATTATTAATAAGAATGTCACAGGCCATCTCCTGGGTTATTTGGAGTTGTGCCCTGGGTATGTCGTTTTCTTTTCCTTCTCACTGAATTGTTGTTTTGGTTTTTTTTAATAGTAGCCTTAATGACAGTGAAATGGATCTGAGTGCAGTACCTATTAAATGCCAGCTTCCCTTTGTATGGCATCCATCTGTAAATGCAGTTGGAACAAACATCTGCTCCCAGAAATTACTTTCTGACCTGTGCTGGTTTTTTTCAGTGTCTGCCAGGCTTCTTATCACCCTTCTCAGTAATCCCAGCAGGTCCACAAAAAAAGTAAAAATCCTTATTCACGTGACATTGCAGCCCCTTCAGCTGGCTTGTTGAAGCTCAAAAGTTATAACTGAAGGAGCAATGCAATCCTATTCACAAGAAAGAGAAAATTTTTCAGTTGTGAAGGTTATCATGTTTGCTAGGCATACATAATCCAGGTTACTCTTCATTATAACCTGGACCCCACAAAAATGAAAATTCATGTAAAGTATCTTTTTCAGCTACAATTTGAATTGGTGGGTAAATAACTAGATAATAATCTTTAAAAGCAGAATGTTACAGAGACTGTCACAGCAACACATTAATATGTGGCCATTCCCTTCTGAAAACAGAATGCTGAGCTTGGTTTTAAATATCAGTTTGCACACGGTATGATGTGTAGTATTTTGCATAGGCTTGCTGACTTAAAATGTCTTTTTAGAGCTAATTGATGTTATCAGAGCTCTGCTTTTATCCCCAAATCAGTTTGGCAATAGATTAGTATTCTTTAGCAATTTTGTTTCTCTCCATTTAATTAAAACTTCTTTGATCACTCTGTTTCTTCACATACAGTTTTAAGACTCTTGATGTGTTAACATGTTTTTAATATTTGAACTACTGAGAAAGCCAAGAATTTGTAAATTGTCACGTTCATATAAAATTTGTATCTGTAACATCTGAAGTCTTGTGAATTTCATAGACTTGTATGTATACCCATATTATGTCCCTGTGGTGTTAGGCAAAATTTAAAGGTTATATGAAGCTGTTTTCATGCTGCCTGGAAACTACTTCTTCTTTAAAAATATTTCTTCAGTCTGTGAAGAGATGTTGCCAGGCATCTATATTAATACCTCTAGAAAAGAAGGAAATACTTTCTCACGTGATTAAAATGTGGAAGTCATTAACAGAGGAAAGCCATTGAGTCCAAAAATTTAACAAGACTTCTGAAAGGTTATAGTAATCAACAATATACAGGGTTGTAATTAATGTAAGTAAGTAATTTGGAAAAAATGCTAAGCGTAGTGTTCAAGGATCCAATTGGTCTTTAACTATCAGCTCCCAGTTGGACACGGATTGCTTTGTCAACCTCCTTAGTTTTAGCTTTTCTCTGTAAAGCATCTGGCACCAGCCACTGTGAGAGACAAAACCCTGGGACACGCACATTTGCTCTGACATGAGACGACATGCTCCCTGCCTGCCTTCTGGCTGATTTAAAGCGTGTAACTTCTGTATTAATTGATCACACTGCACCAGTTTTCTGTGCATACACAATGCCCTGCTGCTCTGTACTGTAGAAAGCAAGGCACTAGGAGTTTTTATTACTAGGCTGGATCAAAGGAAGAGAGAAGATGGTGCTTCAGAAACAAATAGAGCAAAGTAGATACAGACACTTCCCACCTTCTTCTAGCTTTGACAACTCTTTCTCATTCCTAGGTGTTTCAGCTGTGGCCAGGCAATGCTCTGCACTATCCTGCATGGTCACACACAGTTGCAGCAAAGCAGCAGGAAAACAAAGGAACATGCAGTGGTGCACAGGGAGCAGAGTAAAGCCTTTTTCGTATGCACCAGGGAGAAACAACATTGTGCTGCTGGCACTGCATATGTCAGATTTGCTTTTGTGTCTGAGATCCCAAATGAGCTGTGCTGACTATAGATCTGTGCTCCAGACAGTAGGAAAGAACATCAATGCCATTGTATTTGGCACCTGTAGTAAAGATATGATGCAGTGGGTAGACATGGAAAATAAGTGCTCTGCAGGTAGTCTGTCCAGAATGGGATCAAGGCATACTTGTGACAGCACAAATAAGCTCCCTCAGAGTTTGTTAAGCTCTTTGTCTCTTTAATTTATCTGGGAAAGAAAAGAAAAAAAATAAATTTCTTGATAGCTTTCTCCAAAAAAATCAATTTAAAAATAGCTTCACAGTCAGTATTTAAGCAGTCCGAGAAATGTAATGTGAAAGCAAAGAGAAAGCAGCATTTTCCCCCAAATAAATAAAAAGTAATTTTCAAATGAGAATAACTAATTGCATTCCAAGTGCTGGAGGGGATGCTGCTTTTGAGACAGCAGCAGGATCCAGGGCTCCATTCAAGGGCTTTTGCTCACCAGCACCTTCTCTGCAAGGAGAGTGCCCCAGCAGCTGGGTAACAACACACCACTGGGGCACTGCAGCTCTTCAGGTGAGTTTGGTGTGCCAGCATGGGGGGCCTTCATTCACGGGGTCACTGGGAGGGAAGGAAGAAGGCTGAACATAAGTGGATGTATTGCAGGTAGTGTTATGCCTTTGCTGAGCACTGAAAGACTGACCTTGTTTTGATTGGGAAGAGCCAGGGGGGGTTGGGTGGGGGGTGCTGTACCATAACAGTAAATCAAGCTTATGGCTTTGCCTGCTAGTTTGCTCATTTGGCATTAGAGAGATTTTATTCTAAGTGGGTTTTAATTTCTGTGTTATAATTTCTTTTAGTCTTTTTAGGATTTACTCTGTATGGATGAAAATAACTTTCATGTATGAAATAAACTTTCCATGATGCTGACACTTTTACACATTATTTAAAGCTTGAGAAGAAGTTTCCATAGATTGGGTCTGTACTAGGTGTTTGTCAAAATAAAGAAAGAGTTGTGCTAAACTGTTTCGTGTTGGGATGCAGAAATTCATTACCTTCCTTTTTTTTTGTCCTTTCATATACTTCATTTGGAAAAAATACTACCCACAAAACATCTGTTTGGGGGTTGGTTTGTTTTTCAGACTGAAAAAAATGTGTTTCCAAATACAGTTGATTTTAATTGAATGATTTAACAACATTGTTGTTGCTTATGTGAATATATTATCCCTTGTTATATTGCAGAAACTGTGGTTAAGAAAGTGTCTTACTACAAATTCATACTGAGCAAATTGTGAGAAATGGAGAAAGTTGTATTTCATGTTTAAATGCTGATACAGCATCCATTATGTAGTAGAAAAAGATGTTTCATGCAGTGTTACTTTTGAATTTCAGTTATATGAGACTAAGATGAGAATCAGTTACAAATTTCAAGTTCTATTTTCCTCAGCTCCTTTTGGCAAATCATTTAACATTTTCTGCCTCCTATCTCACTCACAATTTGAAGTGGAGATTTTGTTGTGTTTATTTCCCAGATGTATGTAAAGTCTTCCGTTCGTATGTGTAAGTGCTTTTAAAATAATTTTATTTATACATAAAAAATATATCAATCTTTATTATATTATATAAGGTTACACATTTTTAGGATAAAGATTGATCTCTCCATCAGTGAACAAAATTTTGTTTGGTTTCCTTTGATAATTGAATCTGTCTGGCAGCTTGTTAACTTATGGTTCTCTCAGTGAACAGAAGTGAGTGGTTTAGTATCTTCTTAGACAAACTTTGAAAATCAGTATTACCATAAGAGAGTTAAGTCACACATTCATAGCTAGAATTTTTTCCTGTCTCCTTATAGCTGTTACTGCTGTTAAGACAGCTTACAAAGGAACTGGCTCTTTTGAACCTCTAGTACATCACAAGTCAGCAGCTTTCAGCCTTTTTCAAAGCATTTCTATGCTCTTCCATTTTCCAGAAGTGTGAGCTCCAGCATAGGTTATTCAAGGCTTGCTTTTCTCAGCAGCCTTGTGAAAACTTTTTAAAATAGTGGTTCAATAGACTATAGGAGGAAAATTGCTGATCTAAGTAATAGCCTCCTCTTTTCTATTTTGTTCCTTGTCAAAAGGGACCACAGTACATTCTGGTATGATTTTAGAGAACACACAATATTAAATAATGTGCCCTGCCAGAGTTCTGCGATGGAGCTGTGACTGAGAATATCAGATTTACACAGACAGTTTAACAATTTGATGTCCTTGTATCCATCCAAACTGGATCCATTCTAGATCTTATGGGTTCTGAACAAATAGAAAGGAAAAGTTTTTTAATTTCTCAGTGAAGCTAAGATAGCATCAACCAAACATATAGGAACAGCAATTGTCTGGAGAGTGATGAGGTGAAACTGTGTAGAAAGTATTCACATCCAAAATTACAATATAAGGTGCTTCTTTGTCATTGTCTATTTCTTTTTTGCTTCAGTCCATCACAAAATACTGTGTTTAAGCACTACAAAGAGCAAATAATTTAAATTGTTTGTCCAAGCAACAAGTGACTTGACAAAGTAGACATAGAAACTTGAACTAACAAGATTAGAGATGCTCACAGGTCAAGGTTAATACATGATGACAATACATAGTGATAGTGTTTGATTCAGTTGATGCCCACTACAGTTGATCATTCTTTGGAGACAAGCCTCCCAGGCTCTTCTCTCTGACACTTCCCATGATACCTACAGACCAGAAAGCTGAACTGCAGCTGTGAAGTGTATATCCTAGGTTTTATTGTTTCCCGTTCCTGAAAACTAGATTACATTGACTTCAGGTGGAATTAGCAAAGCATAGACATTTCCTCTTCCATTTTTTTCAACTCAAGTTGTTCTGACGTGTTTTCCAAAAATCTCATACCCTTTGGTATTATAAAGGTCATCACTGGCACTTAGTTTAAATCAAGTAATGAGACAAGCCAGTTTGTCAATTTAACAGTTAAAAAGAATTAATTTTAAGGGGCCCTCTGCTGTAATTCCTTTATGTTCTTAAGAAGCAGTTCTTCCACACACACATCATCTTTGCCTCATATGATCTTTCTTAGGAAACTTTACTTACTCAGCTATCAGTGGATTGTAACCAAGAGGACTAGTATGGCAGTAGTTAAGTGTGTTTTTATTCACCATAGTTATACAATCTTTTTTGATTTCTTCATGTTGTAATTTGCCATTGAAATGACTGGATGATGCTCCTGATACTCTTCCTAGCATGGCATGCTGAGAAGAGTAAGGTTTGTTGCATGTTGAGCACACATAATTGCTTCACATAGTCTACTGTTGCCACTATCTCCAGTTTCTGGGCTGTAACTGAGGCTTTCTGAAGCTTTAACCAAAATGACATAGTGAAGATCAGCAGCACAAAGTGGGGCTTGCTCCCAGGTTTTGAAGAACAGCACTTCTAGAAGAACACTTGGTATGAAATAAACAGGTTTCAGAGGAGATGAAGGGTGCACAGTCCCTGAGCAGCTGAGATGAATGACCCAAGACCTCTCCCCACCATCAAATGCCACAAAACCTGCTCTGTTTTCAGCAGAAACTGAGCTTCTGGCACAGCTTGGACACCTCCTTCTCACCAGGAGACCTGAGCACTGAACAAAGTAGGAGAATTATGTAGCTATGAACATCAGATACTTCAAATACTGTTGCCGAAACAGCACATGAGAAAAATGCCTTTATCCCCTGGAATTATTATTCTCTCAGAGGCTGTCTGATATATTGGACACTTGTCAAGAATGGGAACAGCCTTGGGAGCATCTGACATCAGGATTGAGCTGAAGGGAAGGATTTCTTCTGGCTGAGGAGGTGATTTTGTACAAGAGGCAGTGAGCAAGAATCCTCTGCCAGATTTTCTGTCTAAAGCACAAGGGGGAAAGGAAAATCAGGATGTAGGCCTTGGCCAAGGGAGCAATTACTCCTGGAAATGGATTTGAGTGGGCTGGGATGAAGGAAAGTATTTTGGAACAAGTCACCTGGAATTTTTAGTCCTCTTTTTTTCTCTTCCCCTTTATTTCCTCCATGAATGGTTGTTTTCTGGGGGGAGGTTGGTTTTTGTAGATTTCATTTTTGTGGTATTTCGTTTATCAATTAACCTATCTAAAGCAGAAAACAGTTCTGAATATGTGAAACATGCTGTGTTGTGGATTGTATAAAAAACAGTACACTCCACTAACACCATCTAACCTGCTACCTCAGAGAGGTGTGTTTTTTGAGGAAAATTTGCTATATTGATTCCATTGTGCTGTTAACATGGGGGGACATTTTCTTCTGCTTCACGTGTGGTTTTATAAATTCTAAGATGAAAATGACTTGAGAGAACTCTGCCAAGAGGACTTGCAGTCATATAAGTGAGTCATAAATGTTTTACTTAATTGGGGAAATTGCTCATTCTTTTACGGATTACATCTATTCCTAAGTATTTTATTTAATAGCTAGCACAATGCCCGCTCTGGGTCTTCGGTGCTTCCCCATAGGAATAACAGCAACATTTGAGTTCCAGTGGTATTATACTGACCCAATTCATTGAGATCTTGGCCAACCAAGCAGTGCCCGACTCCTTGTGTCCCCTGCTTCCCCTGGGATATGCAGCCACAGGTCTCTCCAAAAGCTGTACTGGACAGATGTGAACTGTTGTGTGGGTTTTAGTTTTCCCTTAGGGAGCCCAGAAGATCACTTTTGGTTTCAGACTATTTCCGCTCAAGATGAGT
Organism: Pachyramphus minor; assembly: GCA_013397135.1. Classification (NCBI taxonomy): domain Eukaryota; kingdom Metazoa; phylum Chordata; class Aves; order Passeriformes; family Tyrannidae; genus Pachyramphus; species Pachyramphus minor. Next base: position 742,369 of record VYXB01000251.1, read on the forward strand.
AACTTGTCAGATCCTGGTAATCCCTCAGAGCATGTAACAGGGCACAAGTTACTTCTGCCTCACTTAAGCACATGGCAGCAAGGTCAATTAGGATTGTATAATCAATATTCAGTACTTTTATAACTTCATCCAGATGCTGAAAGCAGAAGAGCAATATCCATGTATTTTGTTGTTGTAAATCCTTTCACAAAAATCGAACAATTGCCAAGAATGTGTAAACATTAAAGTAAACAGCAATTATAATAGAATAATTGATGCCAGATGGACTTCTGCACCTGATATCAGTCAACATGCCGGTGAAAATGAGTCATTTATTGCAAGGAATACTACAGCATATGTCAGGGTAACATCAGCATCTTTTCAAACATTATGTTGATTATTTTGAAAGCTGCTAATGTGTTGAGTTTCTTGCTGTGATTGTTCTTAGGCATTGCAACAAGATTCTTTTTTGTTAAAGATTTCCTGAGAAGGAAATATGATCTTCACTCTCCCTAACTCCTCTGGCTATAACCAGGTTTTGCAAATTTTCATTAAAACTTATAAGTAAACTGTTATTTAAACACTGACTAAAGATCATTGCTTAGCCACTTTTAGAAATCCTTGTTATTTTCAGGCAAGGAAAAATAATGAGATAATATTTTCTTAAGCATTATGTAGCTATTAAAGTCAATTTCTAAAAATTATTGATGTTTCCAAAGCTGAATGTATTGGTTTGTAAAGGTTGATGTTTTTGCAAGGAAGCACCAGATTGCCTCCATTATGCATCTGCTTTTCCTAATGTGAGAGTTGGAGGCTTGTTTGCTTTTAAGAGGTGGTGAAAATTCACTTGAGCATCAGTTCAGGCTTTGGTATGGTGTCATTTCCCTCTGTAATTCATGAAGGGTGGGTGAGATGTAGACTACATTGAGCATTTTTTTTTGGCAGTTGCATTCTGGTGTGTTTCTTGTAATTATGACAAAAAATGCTGTTCTCTTCATTATTCTTTTTTGTTATTTTCATGTAATTTTATTTACTTCCATCATTCAAAACCTGAGCTAATTCTGAAGTGATAGAGCTCTGCAGAATGGAGGAATTTTCCAGTTCTGTGGAAAAAGCTTCAAGCTGATCCTGGTGATACTTAGTGTACTCTGCCTAATTTTTCTGCACCCTTTCCAATGCACACTGAGTGCTTCTATGTGCTTAAGGATAGTTCAGTTTGAAGATGAAATGAGTGACTACTCACTGGAAGTATTTGCACAGTTGCATCCTTCAGAGTGCTGTAGTCCTACCCATTGCCCTCCTTGCATGGATACTCTCATAAGGTGGAGAGTGCAGGGACCTTGAGGTATCCAGTAAAAAGATCTCTACATGCTTCTCCAGCCATGCAATGCAGTGAGCTGTCAATCTTTCTGTCCCATTACATGGACTGCAATTCCCTTCGTGCTAGCACCACACGTGTCAGTGGAAGTAATCTGGCACTCAAGATAAAGAGCACCTAAAAGTAGGCAGGGCTGGAGACGGTGAGGGGTTTCTTCAGAAAGCTCTTCCATTCAGCTTTGCATGTGCTGAGATTGACAAATGCACTGAAGGGGAGCAAACTTCTGGTGGCTGATCTGTCTTCCAGAGCTCTAACTCACTAGGAAATGTTATTGAAACCCTGAAGCATAGCTCCTCCATGCTGTGCCTCAGGATTCCAACAAATTCTGGCATGTTGACCATAATGCATGCAGGTTTATAGCTCTATTTATAAATCTCTTGAGTTTCGTCTTGTATTGTTTCTTGCCGAGGGAGTGTGGGATGTGCAGTTCATCCCATCAGATTTTATTGAGGAGTTATCCGCAGTCATGTGTATGCTGGATTCTCTTGAGAGACAACATCTGTTTTCTGCAGTATTTCAAGTTTGAAATGGTTGTGGGTTGTCATAGCTTGTTTAATTAGCAAAATGATACAAGTAAATAATGGGAATTACTTGCATTTCTTGTCAAATGAAACATTACCTCCATAAGCCACAAAATAGGGATGTTTTCTCTGTAAGTTGTTTGCTGTTTTTTTGGCATCTTCTAATCACTTGTTTTCCCTACTTTATTTAAGTATGGATTCCTCTGGTTTTCTTTTTCTGTTTAGAAACCATGGTATGCCCGTAAAACAGACGCATCTTGTCTTATAGGGGAAGAAGACACTAAACATGAGTTGGATGTAGTCCTTAAGACCATCTGTTTTGCAAGTCATGCCATTGTGCTAATCCAGTTAAGGCAATCTGACATTCTATAAGGATTTTTCATGTAGATAAATAAAAAAAATATAGATAGATATATATGGGTGGATGGACATACACTTATGTCGATGACTGATGGGCATTCATATGATAAAAAAGGAAACTAAGCAGCATAGTTCTTCTTGGGACCTAACAAACATAACAAACGTGTCTAGCAGAGTCTTGGTGCTTGACACATTTACTGTGTTTTTTTCACGGTGCTGTGTAACTTTTACGTAGATCTTATGGCCAACTAAAATTACAAGTCAACACAAAACTGTAATTTAAATGAAACTCAGTCACTCCTCCAGTGACTGAGTGGATGTGTTCTTGGAGAGGGGGTGGAAAAACATTTTCATATGGCTTCCTAGAAAATAACTGGCATTTTCATTCAGTCATGTAAGAAAACTTCTGAAAGATCATAAACGCCTGCTATAACAGTAGCCTTCAGGCATTCTTAACTAAAATTGTGGATTATCTTCCACCAGTTGTGCTTTTCCAGGAGCATAAATTATCTTCAGGATAAACTGACCCTAAGACTTGCTACTTTTTCCTCCTAAACATAGAGTCCCATAGTAATAAAAAGGCAACGTACATTTCACATTGCCTCTCTGCAGTTGCTTCTCTCTCATGGGTGCATGGACAGTTGCACAGTTTGTAGAAAAAATGTTTGAGTCCAGTGAGTTCCTACAAAATTAGTTCCTATTAATTCATAAATAATATATTTTGGACAGCAGCTGGATGAATTCTGTGTAAAACCTTTTTTTTGCCCCCTGCATAGAGCATTCCTATGAATTGCATAAAGTCTTCAGGTACAAAGTTTATGCTTTATATTTTCCTTCTCCCAGGGAAAGTGTAATAGTGGCAGTTTTGGTCAAATTAAATACTGATTATTTCAGCTGTCTAAATTTAGTCTGTGGTTTTCAGTGGATAATGTGCTGTCATTTGCTGCTTCTAACCCTGTTCTTTTCTCAAAGCCATGCTGTGCAGTGTTTCATAGCTACCAATCTATAACTTGAATGTTGTTATATTAGAGTGGAGAGTTGTGCAGATCTGCATGCAATATATAGAGGGTGTATGTTTTATGAGATGCCTAGCAAGCTACTGTAGGACTGTAAATTTCTGTGGTTTTTTTTCATGGTGTTCATACCTGCTAATGACCAAAGTGGTTTACATTTTAGGCATATCTTATCTTTCGTTGTTCATTCTCATTTTTTTCAAGTTTTGGAACTGAAGTAATTTTAGTAAGTAGTTATCTCTTAAGTAGTTATCAAGAAAGCCTGAAGAGGTGGAGGTAGTCTCCCAGCTGCTGTGCAGTATGTGCTGTAGCTGGGGGGCAGGTTAGCATCTCCCCTCCATGCACAGAAATCTAGGCTCTGACTTAGGTCAGGGAGAAGGATGCCTCTGGGTCATGCCTACTGAAGGAAAGACCAGCCTTTCCATGTGGAAAGCCTGTCAGCTGAAACCTCAATTCAGCTTTGCAGCTGACTGAGCCCTCTTTTCTTTCCTACCTGCTTGGTTGAAGGAAAGAAATGGAGGGCTGGAGAGGGAATAATCGGTAGTAATCTTCTCAGGCAGCCAGCCATCTCCTCCTATTGACCTTGAAGTAATGAAAAGGGGGTACATTCTGCTGCACGTTACCTCTGTACATCCAGATAATGAGAGCAGAGAGTAATGATCGTAAATCTACATGTCTTTGCCCGTTTGGAAGTCTGGGCCATGAGGAAAATGACAGTATGTGTTTTATTTTCACTCTGTAATTCACATAAGTATTCTTCCCAAAGTATTTTTTCTGTGTTTGGGGTTGGGTTTTTTTCCTTGTACTTCATTTTATCAAGCAGTAATTTTAATTCAGATGAATGAATTCTGTCTTGGTGACGTAAATTTTCAATCTGAGAATAGTTGTATTCCCTGAACTAGCAATAAACTGGTTTGATATTCACATTTTATAGATGTAATAGCTTTCCACTAGTTAATACAGAGGAGTTACGCCGGTGTAGAACTAGGCCTATGAAAGAAAAAAGAAATCCAAAATATGTATCTAGGGCTTTTGTTTTTAATATTTTTGTTTTAAAAATGGAAAAAACTCCCCTAAAGTAGCTATATTAAAAGAAGAAAAAAAAAACAGAAAAGAAAGAAAGAAAAAAGATCCTGGAATTTGGGAGTTTACTTTCAGTTGTCAAACTGCCATACACAGAGTAATAAGAAAGTTGTCTTTGGCAATTTGTTCATTCCCCTCCCAGTGAGATGTAATTCATTAAGGCAGTTCCTTGTCAAGCGTTAACTCAGAAACCGAGAGGGATCTGAGACAGAAAGTAATTCAGTAACCCTAATAATGTAGTAGTCCAACTAGTGTGGCCAATGAATAAAGAATAGTAGCAAGGTGTTTTAGTACTTAGCTAAGATGCTAAGGCAATGTCAGCCAATAAATGATGTCATGCAATCAGAGGCAGGGTTTGGTCAATGTAAACTGACAGCTTTGTCTTTTAATCCTACATACAATAACAAAACATCAGGAAGTACTATATTTAAAAACAGAGGAAATGTAGTGAGTTCACTGGAAGAGCTTGTTGCATTGTTTTTTCTTAGAACTAGATCTCAAGTGAGATGATGGCTGCACCAATGATGAGCTCCCCGAGGTTCCTTTCCCCCTTCTCAACACGAGATTAACCTCTGAGATGGTAGTAGAGCTCTCTGGAGTTAATGGGACTGTGATGGGGAGATATTACAGATTGCTTATATTCCCATGATAGAGACAAGAGTGTTTGGAGTGAAGCTGAAACATAAGGCAGACGTTAACCCCATCTCTGAATATGCAGCAGATCAGGTTGGCATAAAGAAATGCAGTCTGATCCAGAGCAAGAGAGGCCTGTAAGTCTGGCGCTCTGGAGGAGCTAGGATGGTGGTCATGTGTTTTTCCTCTTTTGAGGCCAATTAGCCTGTTAAAGCTTGCCTTTGGCCAGAGAAAATACGTAGCTGAGCTGTGCTTCTTGGGGAATTACGAAGGATGGAGGGAGGAATTTGCCCAGCCCTGAGCTCTCTGCTGGAGAGCTGGAGGTGATGGCTGACTACAGCATACTCTGGCTGCTCCCCTGCAGCCAGTGGCCTGGTAGTGATCTGGTCATACAACAAACAGATTTAATTTATCAGCCAACCAACCATTTACATCAGTTCAGTGTGCCGAATAAGGCTGCGCGCAGTAAGAGGGGAAATCATCCCAGAGGTTCACAGAGTGAAACTGTCCCCTTTCAGCAATATGCTTCAGCTCACATCATGAAAACATACCCTAATCTGACTCTTTCTGTAGGTTATTAAGTTTGGAGAGTTTCTGGTACTCAAGCCAGTGTAATTTTTCTTCTTTCTATACAGCCATGTTTGAAGGTTACATCCTGTGGTCAGGTTAACCACCAATTTAATGAGGTCTGCTGACATGCCCTGGCTAAAAGTTTGTTCCTCAAAATCTGGCATCTCTTAAATTAGTTTTAATGCTTACAGACTCTTAGCCAACCAACAGTCGAGCTAAGTTGAACTCCAGGTTTGTTTCCAAAGATTGTAAGGTCTTTCATCAATTTAGGTGTTAATATAGAACCTAATGTAGCAAGGCCATTCTCCACTTGTGAGCTTCAGATATCAAAAGCATTTAAGGAGTCATTTTTAGAGAGCCTTGAATTAGTGGAAATACAGTGAGATATTCAGGACTTCTAACTGTGATTTTAGGAAGACTAAGAGTTTGAATCCAGAGTGATCCAGGTTGATCCAAACTGGTCTTGCCTTAAAACTGCCTCACAGTCACAACCTTTACCCTGTTCCAGTGCTGGCACTGGTGACAGGCAAGCCCTTCCTGGTTCAAGGTGCTGAAACTGGAGGAGAAGAAGCAGATCAAAACCCAGCATTATTGTGCCAAACCTTCTCTCCAGACATCTACTTTGCAAGGGAGAAGTGGGGAGTCCTGAGGCAGGGAGTTGAGAAGCTGGGGTACCTCTGATTTGAAGGGGCTTAGACTATTGTGGACCAGTACCTTAAGGTTTCCATGTCACCAAATGCTAATTTCATATAATAGTTGTAAGTAGTGTGAGCAGAGCCGTAGTTCTCTGTGTAATTTAAGTCCATGAAACTATTCACGTGTGCAGATGCTGGTGTCTTATGCTAGATCAGGATCTTAATTAGGCATAGTTTGAGATAATTGGGTTGCTTTAGCTTCATATCTCAACCTGCTAATTCTAACTACTAAATTAGGATTCAACTGTAATCCCTGTATGTTTAGTTGAACTATTTCAATTTGTTCCTTACATTAGGTAAGTGTTGCAATTAATTCTGCTTCTCTATTCTGGTTTTCTGTGGGAGGGCTCTGAGTTCAACAAATTTGTATCACTGGGTAAATTCAGACAATTATGTCCTTGCCCTTTGCTGCGTGATTTTTTTTTTCAGGAGATATAAATGGATAAATGTTCTGGATAAATATTTTGAGAAACAAGTAAGTCCCAAGGTTTTCACTTTTTTACGGAGTTTATTGTCAGGTTGCTATATTCAGCCTTTATTTTGTGGCTTTTGTTTTTTCTTTCCTGTCTTTTGGAAGCTCATACTTGAAAATTAACCAAAAAAGTACCAAGCTTGACATTTTGAACAGAAACAAAAAATGTGGTAATGATCACATCTGCAGACGAGTCCATGTTGAACAATCCAGCCTTTCTCTTAATCTAAGGTTTACATGGGTGGAGTGATTATCTGCTTACAGGTGCACTAGTATAACTTAATTTCATTGTTTCCACAGATGAGCACCATGCCAGGACTGCCCACAAGGCCATGTTTCTATGACATCGACCTTGACCCCATCACAGAGCAAGTGAAAGGATTGTTTTGAGAGTGAGGTCCAAATTCAGGTCAGTCAACAGCCTCTATTTTCCTGTTTCAGCTTGGGGGAAGGTGTTTGTTTCTAGCACATATATAGAAAAGATTGTCAGGAGTTTATCTAGGCCCTAGTTTCAGTAAAGACTTCACACACTTTGGGGGGATTTGAGGAAATGTTTCATAATGTGCACTTTTTCACATGGGTTTCTTGTTTGTTGAATGGTGTCTGACACTTTACCGGTGTACGCTAATGGTGCCTTTTGGATTTCGTGGCACTGTCAGTTTGGGTTGAGGAGAAGCCAGCTCTGCAACTGTACTGCTCTTGGCTATGGAAAACACCACTCTGAAAGAAACGTGTCATCTTAGCTCAAAGGAAATAATCTTTGATACTACACTTGTGTGGCAGTGTGTGCCTGTCATTATGTAGATACCCAGGGAGATGTTCAGCTTGTTCATAGCTCTGCTTTGTTTTTTCATGTTTTGTTTTTGTAACTGCTGTCATCTCTCTCAAATGGTAATAAGCATTCCAGGAACACAGAGCTGTCCTCTTAGCCTGTTTTTCGTGTTAAATTCTCTCCCTTTTCCTCGAAGGTTGCAGTTCCCCCACCACCTCCCTCCCTTTTCTAAGTACTTAATCTTCTTGGTGTCCTGCTTTAATTTTGTGTAGCACATGTTCCTCACTTAAAAATCCAAGATGTTAAGAAAATATTTCATGCTACTCCATTTTAACCTTGTAACATAATAAGTGGACTAAGAGAGAATGTAACCCTGACTGAAACAAACCATGTGTGCCTCTGATGGGATTCTCTCCTTTCATCACTTAACTCTCTCCTTTCCCCCAGTAAATTGGTCTGGAAAGCAAAACGGTTTCCTTTAGACAGAACAACAATATTACTATGAGTTAATAGGACTGTGATGGGACCCCAGCTTTGGGGTGGATGTGCCCAGGTGGTTCAGCCCTGCTCTAGCAAACCTTGAGAGGACTGGCTTTGGTTTCAGTGTTTGGATGGATTGTTCAGAGAAGGGGAGAGGTTTGCACAACCCAGCCAGACCAAGTTAACTGTTCACTTGCCCGTAATTGAATGTCCCAATATTTATGTAACATCTGGTGAGAGCAGATTCTGCCAGTTTGTGTGTGCCAACCAAGACAGGTAAAAAGCAGTTAGATTGGAAGTTAATTTGCATGCACAGGTAATTACTACCCTACATGCAAACCATCACTGATTATTCTGTTGCTGGGTAGTGTTATGCATACTGCTTCTTGGCATATATCCCATTCTTGTTACTGATACACATTATATGTCTGGCGGCTTGGTGCATACATATTGATTCATCAAGTGTCAGTCACATAATTACTTCTGACTCATTTGAAATGACTGTAGAATCCTAATGTAAAATCTAAATGCAGATTCACATAGCCTTCTTAATTGGGTGTTTACAGACTACTCTTACACAAATCCATCCAAACCATGGATTGGTGAGTTTTGAAGAACAACAGTAATTAAGCAGACAAAATACTCCATTCCAACTGTGAAGACCATTCATTGGAAGCTGTGCATGAAATGAAAATGTTAAATTTGTCTTTTAGTTAGTGATGGTGTTTTGTCAGCTGTAAAAAGAAATGCTATCAAAGTCACAAAAACATAATAGTCAGGTGGGAAATAGCATACATATCCCACTGTTAATAAATTATTTTAATTTCATTTTAGAGATATTGTTGGCATCAGAAAGATGAATGATTCAGTAAGTTTAAGCTTTTTAAAGAAAAAAACAGCTTGATCATATATATTTTTTATCAATATAGGCACATAGGTGTGCTCCTACCTTTAACATTCTAAATAAATGCCTTGAACCTTCAGAGTATTTTAGTGAGCTGCACACAAAATAGTCAAGTGTTCATTAGTTGTAAAATTCATCTGGTTGATGTGCTAGATATGCATTTCTAATTCTGGATGAAGAAAGAAACAATGTTCCCATGTAGTCTTTACTTCCAATTTTCTGCAGAGAAGTTTACTATTATTATTTCTTTTCACACATTCATCAAAGTGAACCCACACTAGCTGATACCACAATATGAGGTCTTTGTGTCTTTGTTGCTATGATGGGAGATCGAGGGATTTTGTTTTCACTTAATTTGAATTCTTTTCATGGTGATATAGTGTACAACGTAATATGATATTGTGCCAACTCATTAGGACTGATTCAGATCTTTAAGATGTTGTAATTGAAAAATATTTAGAGATTTGCAGAAGAGCTGCAGATGTTTCATTATAAACATGCCTGCAGAGCTGAGAACAGTTGCTTTAGTGCGCAGTTTATATACTCCTCTGCAATGCATATCGTCATCAGACTTGTGAAAGAGATACAGGCAAAAGAAATACAGAAGCATTCCTGCTTCTCAGGATGCTGTGTGAGGCTCTGAGCTGAAACATTGGTTGTCATTAGCCTCTCTGATTTTTTCTCTACCACTTCACTGCATTAATGGAGCAGATGACAGTTCTCACAAAAATTTGCAGAACACCAGTCATTAGAATATGTGCTAAAAAAGTCATAGAAGCAAAAACTTTATCATAAAAGTCAACTCTGCTTTTCTCTGTTGACAAATAGCCAATGCATGGACACACAGTATTGCAGTCTCCCTGTAGGAACAACATGATTATCTATCAAAAAATGAAACATTAATATCTAGAAATGAACCCAAAGGAATCTGGCTAGTTCTTCATCGCTGGCCACTGTCCTGTTTAAATTATACTGCCCAGCTCATACATTAAGGAAGTTGAAATTGTTTCCTTAGGTCTGTAGAGACCACCAGTCAGAATAAGACTTACGTGGAGACAAGTCTGCCAATAGGAAGAAATATTTCAAAAAAAAACCAAAAATACCAAAAATTATTACTTGCACAGTAAGGGGAATTCATGAACCAGACCCACTCTGCACAAGAAAAATCTGTTAAGGACCCTTGTGAGCTCTCAGAGTCCCTCAAATTTAGTCAGTGACAATAGGTGCCTGCTCTTACTGGGCCAGTTTAGCTTTGAGTATCTGGGTTGATGGGGGATTTGGAGGTGGGATGTTGTTCTGCTTGGTTGTAAGTGGTAGTAAGACTGCCACTGTCCACAGTGGTAGATATATTCTTATACTTTTCTCCTCTTCAAAAATGGCAGAGCATAAGAATTATTTTAATATGCCTCATGGATACTTTGCCACCCCAGGAGCTTTTCTGAATGTGAGAGGAATCCCAGAGTTTTGCCTGTGGGCATCTTCATGGCCATAAAGAAGTCCATCAGAGCAGGACACCGAAACTGATATTCTAAAACTGCAAACTATTTGTTAGATGTTTTCATCTTGTCTTATTTAGATGCGGATAGAAAGTGTCTGAAGACATTTCCTTTACATCCAAAAACTGGATCATATGAAACAAAAACAATGACTTTTTTAGACTCATTCCCCAGTACTGAGTTTCAGCAATTGCTACAGTAATATACAGTCTGAAGTCTGTATCATACTGGAATATGAGTACAGATTTTTGTTTCTCACTTAGCAGGGTTACACAGATAATAAATAGGAGGTGCATGTGGCATAACTAACCCTTTTTGTTTATTATGGTTAAGGTAAAAATATCCAGTTTCATTGAACCACTGCTTTTACATTGTGATGCTTCTAATTTTTTTTACTTTAAAGAAAGCAAAGATGTCTTGTCTCAGTGTATAAATTCTTTATCTTTCTCTTTTCAGAAGCCTGAAAATTAAGAACTGCAACTTTCCTGTTTCCTGCAAGTAGGAGACAAAAATGAATCTGAAATATTCCTGTTATGTGTCTCTGGAGGAATGTCAAGATAGACCAAAGTGCAAAAGTTTACTCTTTCTTCAGACTAGTTTTTATGATGAAATATAGCTGTAAGGGTAAAAAAAAAAAATTAAAAAAAAAAAATCACACAAAAAAAGACCAGCAAGATAAAGTTTTACTCACTGTCATGCACAAAACTGTCTACTGGGGTTTACGCCTGTTTGTGGATAAAATGACATTGAAAAAGAGCAGTTTTTCAACTCAGAGTTTTCCTCTTTTCTCCGAAGAGTTTGCAGAAGTATTTCTTTTATCTTGGCTCTCTAAAAACTTGTGTAAGCCTGATTATGCTGTGTGACCAAGCCTATTTCTCTCTGAAAAGTACACTTTTGCTCCTGGCATTCAGGAATTGAAGCTACACACAGATTAACTGCACATTTTTGAGTTATCATCAAGCGTTGCTCTGGATGCATTTGAGCAACAGCCAAGCTTCGAGCAAGGAAGATATTAAACAGAGAAAGAACAGAGCATGTATTTTGTAAAAGGTTTTTAATATATAATTTGTTTCCTTGTTAGGCAAAGATCTTTTGAAACACTTAAGCCATAGCTGTCGTGTATCCATAGGTCTGTCTTTATCCAAAGCATGTGTTACAGGCTGTCCAGCTGATAATGTGCTTGTTGTGGTGACGCTGATTGTTCAGAGAAGGCACCACTCCTTCTGAAGCACTGTTTTGCTCCCGTTCATGGCTAATGAAGCCTCCTGCTGTGCTGGCTCCGGACTAGAGTTTTTCCCTAGCAGTACGCAACGCCCAGTAACAACAGAGGAACGTCCATCCAGCGGGGATGCGACAGGGCACAGCTTTTTTCTGCTTCGTTTTGCAGGTTTTAACCGCTGTACTTGCAAAACTGGAGGGTGTTTTTATTTGAAGGGGGTATTCAAACAAGATGAGTTGTAAACCATGTGCTTAAATTTAGCTCAGTAGCTTACCTTTCCTGGTTTTTCCTAAACCTGCAGCAAAACAAGCCTTAGGCATAGGATACTGCATTTAGCTTCCCAAGCTGCTACTCCTCAGGAAACTGTTACTGACTGACTGTTGGTTCCTTCAATAACAAAAAATGCAACAGAACAATAGGGTGAATCGAGACAATAGGCCATTGTTTTTTTAGGTAAAAAGCAGTGAAATAATGATGAGAGAGTTTATTTCCCTGATGACGTTCTCCATCCTGTCGCTTTGCTCTGCTTACGCACATCTGCATGTTATGGGCTTTTGCAGCATAGTTTTGGTTCCCTTCTACAGAGCCACATTTGGAGACTTAATTATCTCAGGAACTCTGTAGTAATTGAGGGGTTTGTTTTGGTTTTTAAAATTATGCTTTGTTATTTATAAACTCAAGACTATAATTATGGACAGTAGAGCAAACTGGGGACAATTAATTATCTGTGCCTTCCCTGGAGTAGCACGGAAATGTCTGTTGACTGCATTTCTGTGCTATTCATAGCATGGACCTCCAACACCACGGGGATTGCTGTGAAGATAAATTTAAATGTAAAAACCAGAGCAATTTGATATTTTATCCTTATTAGATGATAGGGCTCATAATGGCTTAGACTGTGGATACTTTAATTACACTGTGACTACATGACAAGCATGATAAGTAGATAGTAAGATTCAGGTGTGGCTCTCACAGCTGCTGGGAGGAGAGATTTTTGATATAGCCTGTTAAAGTGTGCAACAAAATACAACCATGCTCTTTATACACATAGCAGTATTGTAAATTAGTCTTGCACACACTGAGCTTTCTAGCCAAGAAATAGCCAGAGTTTTGAAAGAAAAATAAGTGTGGTTCCTGGACATAGTTTTCCTAGTAGCACCCTTACAAGAAGCACCCTCCGTCTTGTCCGGAGAAATTCAAAAAACCATAATCGTGCCTTACTAGGGTTCACTGTGGTTCCCCTGCAGGTACACTGGAATTGTCCTCATGCAGTGTGGGATACTAAATGTGGCACTAACTGACTGCCTTGTGAAGCTTCCATATGGATGTGGATGTCTGAGCAAAAAGTTTTATAAGTCACCTCAAGCTGCTGCTTGATACCTTCTATAGTGTCATCTCCATATTATCCCTTGAGGCCACACACACTGAGATTGTTTATCTGACCCCTCAGTCTCTCCCTAAAACACCATTCCAGCTCATTTAGTTGAGAGTTGACAAACATTCTCTACTTTTACTACTGTCATGTGCACAGGATTTGTTATTTTGTTTAGATAGCTTCAGTATTTCAAGAATAGTGGAATGGCCCACTCTTCTTTTATCATAGCTTTCCCCCCACCCCATCTAGTTAACTAGCTGCAAAAATCTCTCATTTTTGGTCCTTTGTCATGATGCAAAGCATTGAGCTACTGGCCACCAGCTAACCTGCAGAAACTGCCACAGTATATTCCCTGGGACTCCCCTGATACTGAGGCCTTCATCCCAAAGAGTTTAAAATGAAAACTTTTTAAGATCAATGTTACTGTTAGGTTTGTCACTTGTTACATGGATGTGACTGTAGGTATGGGACCCCTACCTTTGCAGCTACAGTGAGCAATGTTATCATGCTGCAGAACCACAGTTTTACAAGGCAGCTTGCCATGCTTATCCCTGCATTTGCTAAAGTGTTTTCAGCACCATGTGGTTGTTTATTATCAGAAGATCTGCTTTCTGTAGTGGCTCAATACTTTGCTACTGCTGAACTACTACTGCAATGACATTGAACTACTTCAGACTACATGCAACGGGTTTCAGTCATTTGTATTCTAAAATCCAAAATCCCAGAATTTCAGTTGCCATGAACATGGAAATAAAGTCTATGTGTGTAGTAATGTTCAGTTTGCACAAGTGGTGCCTGTCTGAAATCTGAATTAACTAATAAAATACATCCATTATTTAATATTGTTCTCTCTCTCTCTATGATCTTGTCTATTTAAATAGTGAGTTTTTTGGGGTTTTTTTATTCCTCATAAGCCACTTAGTCTTATCATGCACGCCTCCAGCTAAACATAGTTATGGCAAGAAAGGAGAGGAGCTCTTGCACTGTGGTCAAATGCCAGATGTGAGCAAGGCATGGTACTCCTACCTGGCTTCCCAGAACCCGGGAAAGTGTTTGGTCCCTGCCTGTTGCCACAAAGGGCCATGCACTGGAGGGTTGTCTACAGGATCTTCTCCATCAGTACAATCCTTTCGAAGTCAGTTTGTGCCTGGCGNCAGTTGCCATGAACATGGAAATAAAGTCTATGTGTGTAGTAATGTTCAGTTTGCACAAGTGGTGCCTGTCTGAAATCTGAATTAACTAATAAAATACATCCATTATTTAATATTGTTCTCTCTCTCTCTATGATCTTGTCTATTTAAATAGTGACTTTTTTTTTTTATTATTCCTCATAAGCCACTTAGTTTTATCATGCATGCCTCCAGCTAAACGTAGTTATGGCAAGAAAGGAGAGGAGCTCTTGCACTGTGGTCAAGTGCCAGATGTGAGCAAGGCATGGTACTCCTACCTGGCTTCCCAGAACCCGGGAAAGTGTTTGGTCCCTGCCTGTTGCCACAAAGGGCCATGCACTGGAGGGTTGTCTACAGGATCTTCTCCATCAGTACAATCCTTTCGAAGTCAGTTTGTGCCTAGCGAAGGACACACTAGGCTAACATCCTGTCCTGGTCCCAGAATATCTTCCTATTACCTTTGGTCCTTGATGTGAAAGGCTGGATCAGATGCAAGGGTCAGTTGGACACTTTCCACTTCTCAGTTGGCAGCTGGATTTGTGTGAAGCAGTGTCAGGTAGAAGAATATCTGTGGGCTTCTCAAGGTGGGATTTAAACACAAGTGATGCAAAAGCTTCAGGAACTATGGGTGAAGAAGACATAAGTTTTCTATCAACCTTCACCTCAGGAAGTCTTCCATCATCCCCATATCACCATTGGCAAGTCAGAACTCAAATCAGTCCAGAAATTTAATTACCTGGGAAGCATCATCTCCTCGGACGGTAAGATTGACAAAGAGATAGACAACAGGTTAGCAAAGGCATACAGAGCTTTCAGTAGACTCCATAAAAGAGTTTGGTGAAACAAACACCTGAGGAAAAGTACAAAGATCAGCATTTACAGAGCCATCGTACTGTCTACTCTTTTATGTGGTTCTGAATCATGGGTCATTTACCACCACCACCTGTGACTCTTAGAACGCTTCCATCAACGCTGCCTCCGTACAATCCTAAACATCCACTGGACGGACTATGTGACCAATACCTCTGTTCTTGAGCAGGCTGCAGTCACAAGTATCGAGGCCGTGCTGCTGAGAACACAGCTGCGTTGGGCAGGGCACGTCTCCAGGATGAAGGACCACTGCCTCCCTAAGATCGTGCTCTACGGTGAACTCGCCACCGGCTGTCACAAGAGAGGAGCCCCGAAAAGGAGATACAAGGACTCCCTGAAACAATGTCTCAACCTCGGCCATATTGACCATCATCATTGGTCTACTCTGGCCTCCAGCTGGGAGGCTTGGAGACTATAACGCTGCTGCTTCCTTTTGAGAACACACGCAGGATTGTTCTCGAGGAGAAAAGACAATGCAAAAAGAATCGCGTCTTGTCGGTACCACCTGGGGAATCTTTCTGCTGTGCCTTTTGCAACTGGACTTGTCCATCGTGCATTGGCCTTTTCAGCCACCAGCTTGCCACGTAGCAAGCATGGGTAGAGCCCTCCCCAAATCTTCATTCGCGAAGCCAGGCCATGATGATGATTTTCATAGAATATTTTTTTGATAAAATGTTTCTGAGAAAAAACTTAAGGCTAAGGTAGGACCCCCTGCTTGGGAGAGTTGGAATGGAAAAATTGAAAACCCCTTCAAGCATTTGTCCTGAGAACAGGACTGCTGGGCTATATACGTTACCATACAATGTGGGCTTAAGGCCAGAGTGTTTATGTAAAGTAAGCTAAATTCAAATATTTTCACAAGTGTAGTCATAGTAATAGTTCCCTGCTCCATGCAGTCGAGTGTAATATATTACGTATACGCAAGCATGAGCGAGAACGTATTTGTGCATGCAATTCTTATCTTCAATATCTGCTTCCTCAGTGAACTTTTTAACTTAGACCTTTTGAGTAATAAGTGGGAAGAGCTAGACAGCTACATTCCATCATAGGCTCAAACGGGCAAGACCCTGACAAACCTTTTTAAGTCAACCCTGCATTGGCTGATCTCCAAGTCCTTTCCAAGGTAAACTGTTCTGTGCACCGAGGAACTGTGATGCTAGTAGAAAAAGCTGGCACTGAGGAAACACAAAGGTGAAATACACAGATGCACACACACTATAGACACCTTAAGAACTTAACTTTGCAGAGCACTAATAAGAAAAGAGGATGTATCAAATACAAGTCATGCCCACTTTTATGCAATACACTAAATCAAGGTTTAAGTTATGACATTTTAAAAGCTAAATTGTTTCCCACTGGGGAATTTCATTGCAATTCAATTACCATCAACATCCGATCAAAGTTAGATTCCTAATGCCAAAGAAGACTTTCAGCTTTTCAGAACACAGCCTGTTAGTTGCCCCTATAATGCAGCCCCTGCACGTTGTTATCACATGCACAGTTTATATTTACTCTCCAGAAAAATATATGGCTGTATTCATATAAAGCATGTATTTTATACGTGATATGTATATATATATATATACACACATAGACCTGTATATATACCCCCCAATGTATGAATTCAAGGATATTTCCTTCCATTTTTGAGGAAAGGCTCAGGGGGAAACCTGGGAGAGGAAAATGTCTGACTTGCGGCAGCAGACCAGCTCCTGCACAGCTTTCAGTCAGGCAGAATCTCTGCAAGGAGACAACATCCCTGTATTTGCTGATCCTGTGCTTGGGTGCTACACGTATTCCCACATAGCTTGAGCTCATCTGGATCACTTTGGTGTCTCCTTTGCAGTCAGAAAGAGTTATATTTGCCAATCTGTTTTTTTCTCAAGTGTTAGAGGTAAGTGAACTCTCGCTGAAGAAGTCTTTGGGGGAGAGCAACAAAACCAACATCTAACTCCAATCTGCTCTTTATGGTGTTAGCCTAAGGTATCCATTTAATGAACCAAGCCATTCACATCAGTGCCATACAGTTGTTGATTTTCCCCCTATGTTTAGAAAGTTCAACCACTGTCATTCAGTGACAGTCATCAGTGCCAGGCAAAAGCTTGTTCATCCAGGAGGAAACCTGCATCCAATTCCGCTTCTTGAACTACTGAAAGTCAGACAGCCTTTAGATCCCAATTTGTTAGTAATAAATATGCAAGTTAATTCTGAATAGTAAGCAGAAAAAGAAAAATAATAAGAAAAACTATGAAGATGGTAAATGAAGAAACAAAGTACAAGAGTCAATTTGGCACTTTTGGGACAGAATTGCCTAAAAGCAATTGGAAATCATGATGAGTCTGAGAAGTACTTTCACTGAATCTCACTTTTAAAAATTCCTTTAAATTGAGCAGTATGTAATTTACCACCAACAATTTTAAAGAAGGCTATGTATAACACCAAAAAAAGTACATTTAATTGCAAAATGCTACTGACAAGAGAACTTTTAATATTGATTTGGTTTTACGAAGAAACACTAAAACAGTACAATGTAAGGAAATGTTACTAAGAAACAGTAAATAAAGAGATGAGCAGCAAGTGAAAGATGTCATCAATTTAAAAAAGAAGTATAAAATATCTTTTGAGAGAACAATACACTTGGGAAGTTAAGACTACTGGAGCAGACCCAAAGCTAATTCATAGACAGTGAGCTGTTTCCCATCAGTATAGTGTAGACTACCAGATCCTCAGGGACAGGAGGAAGATCTTAGGTTGAGCTTGCACCTAGCATCACCTAGAGCAACTGCAGGAAATCAGCAGGGTGGCAGCAATTGCCCTGGAGCCCCAAGACAAGGAAGGCACCTGGCTCAGATTCCTGTATTTACTGTCCTCCTCATAGGTGCCTCTTCTGTGGTGGGTCAGTGCTACAGATAACCTCACCTTCTGCTAAATTTGGACATCTCTATCCCATGACTGCAACAAACAAACCACACACCAGCTTGGAAGCAGAAATGGAAGAGTTATAACCAGTATGATTTAAACGTGTCTGGGAGCTGTACAGACAACCTGCAATTATCAAACCAAGAGTCTCATAAGCTGTTTAAAAGACAGATGGTCTGTTTTTCTAAGCCTTCAGAAAGGACCAACAGCATCATCATCCAGCACTGTGCTGGGGGAAGAAGAAATTCTGTGCAAAAAGATACCTTAAAACACTACTTTTCTGCTAGTATTCCAGTTTTGTCCCTTTAAGCTTCAACAATAACACAAAAAAGCCACAAAACCTCAATCGCTCCCAATGAGAGGATCCCATTAAACATATTTATCTGCAAATGGATTTTTACCCCAATACATCTCTAATGTACAGGTTTTTACACTGTTTGAAAATGAGTGGTAGGAACAAACTGACAGGAGAATACACTGTTTAATCCTGTATAAGGGATGATGAAGTGAAACCTAAGAGGCATATCCCAACATTTGTAGATACAAGCCTGGATGCACAGGAGCAATTAGGCTCACATACTTGGGAAAACATGATTGGGAAAGACCCTTTCTGTTCATAAATCCTGCAAAATTACTATGATACCCAACTGCAGGGGAGAGACAGATGCTGGAAGGGCCATACTTTACCTAGTGCAACTGAAATGGGAATGATCCAAGTAGGCATTTACTCACTTGCCTAAACTTGAATCTTAAAAGTAGCAGTGTTTTACCTTTTGACATTGAATTTCACATTGCCTTAACCAGCTTGACTTGAGCCTGAAGAGCTACAGAAATGTTTACAGCCATTTGCTGCAGCAGGATTGAAGAAAACCTTGAAACTAATGTCTGGGGACCGTTCAGACACAATCAGCACTGGAATCAGTTCAACTCACTGCGGACATTTGCCACCATGCCACTAAGCCCCAGGGCTGGCTAGAGAACCCCACAGCATCCCACACTACTAACAGAGCAAATTCTGCTCCTCACAGCCCACCATCAGCTGAAGACACAGGTGCTTAGGATGTGGAGAGATATACATTACATTTTTTTTAAAAAAGCAAACCTCTCCCAAGATTTATAAACTTAAATGTTGGACTCAAAAATTCAAGCATACTNGTTCAGACACAATCAGCACTGGAATCAGTTCAACTCACTGCGGACATTTGCCACCATGCCACTAAGCCCCACGGCTTTCTAGAGAACCCCACAGCATCCCACTCTACTAACAGAGCAAATTCTGCTCCTCAGAGCCCACCACTAGCTGAAGACACAGGTGCTTAGGATGTGGAAAGATGTGCATGACATTTTTTTAAAAAAAGCAAACCTCTCCTAAGATTTATAAACTTAAATGCTGGACTCAAAAATTCAAGCATACTTTTTAAATTCTACATGTTTTGTTTAAATGCCAGTGCCCAGCAGGCAAATAGATTTTTTTTATATATATATTTTTAGTAGAGGTGAGGATTCCAATATAAAGTCAGCAAGTTATAAATCTATAGTTATTCTAATAAAAATATTTTAGAATTATTTTAAATATTCAAGTAAACCATCCATTCAGATCTGGTACAGATACTGCCCCTAACCATGCTGTTTACACACAGCCGCTCAGATGGAAAGGACCTCTGGAGGTCCCCAGGTCCCACTACATGCTCAGAGTTCTGTTTATTAGTAAACAAAATTTCTTTAAGTAAATTTGTGCTTTCGTATACAGATTTAGGAATTAGATCACACATTGTAAGGTTGCTTACCTGCTGTAAGTTGGAGGTCTTGCTCATTCATTCAACATGCTGAAAAACAAAGCACTTGCTGCAAAGATATGATGTCTAGAATCAACATGAGCAAACAGTCCAGCCACTTCCCCGGACCACAGAAGCATGACAGCTATTTCCCTACCACCACTCATGGGGCCACATGAAGACCACTAACTTGCTCATTCATTTGGATGGGTTGTCATAGTCCAAATGACATCCTGCAGACTTTCAGAACACTGACCTAGTCTCTTATTTCAAAGCACAAAAGGAGAAAAACAAGAACAGCAAGCCTGAACACCCAAAGGAAACAGCTCTCATTCCACTCCCCCAGCTCTCAGGTGTTTTAGATTTCTCTAGAACAACTGAGGTGTGGCAGCTGCAGTTGTGCCTATGCCCACACTGTCCTCACCTGTGACTTTTGGTCTCCCAGTCATTTGTTGGAACCCCTCTATTGGCAAGGAAGATGGTAGGTAAAGCCATTGTGGCTGAATCCTGCCTGAATTGTGCCAGCCATCCTGGCACCAGTTGGCATTGACTGGCACCATGATGCTGTGAGTCACAGCACCACATGCACCTGGACTTACCCTGGGGCAAATCATCCCTCAGCCCAGCCTGGACAGGGCTGCCCTCTGTGTCTCTGGGGAAATGGCCTGGTGTACCTGAGGAGGTGGATGGTACCTCAGAACCCTGGATGTCATGGAGAATGGGTATCAGGCCTTAGAAATCAGCATCCAACCACAAAATACCTGGCATACAGGTGTTTGCAAAAGTGCCCCCACAGCAGGACTCATGCACCATCTGGCTGGTCTGCAAACACAGTGTGCTGCTATTTCGGTACCACTGGCAGCCTGTTCAATAAGCCAGCCGTGCTCTGTCACCAAACCATGCTAAGCTTTCCTCAAAGCTCTCAAACTCAGGAAAGGAGCAAGAAAGGGGGAAGAAAACTGCAATTTACTGGCATTAGTGTGCTTTTCCCCTGAAATCATTATCCCTCTGCAAACTGCCTTGGTGTTCAGAAAGTATCTCTGTTTAATCCCTGGTCTTGTTCAAAATGCAAAGTACCTCGCCTTGAGACTGATAATTTAATCTCCTTTGGATAACTACTACCAACTACACTAAAAGCTAACAAAGGTCAAGTCATTACTTATTCAAAGCAGGATTTCCCCCAGTTTACAAAAAAACTTCTACTTGATCTTTGACTTGTCGGCTGCAGCATGTGATTGCTTTCACCACTGGTAATCACTTAGGGGGAGTGGTTATACGCATGTGTGCATCTATCATACACACATACAGATTTCACCTACATAAATGTGCACTGTAAATGGCCAACTCAAAACAATATGTGATACCACAGATTGCCTCCAAAATAATGTTCAGTAAAATTTATATCCCTCCATGGCACTTTGTATACATTTGCATATATTAAATTATCCCAAGGCTTACTAAGTAGCAAAGGGAGCTTCTTAGTTTTATTTTTGTCCTTTCCCAAGAAAATGGATTTTATATGACTGTGGTATTTTTACATGTTTGTCCATCTCCTGATATTGAATCAGTCCCCAAGCAATAAAAGTAAATTACTATAGATTTTGTGAAAGCAGGGAAATGGTGGGAGACAAAGGAGCGAAATGGAGACAGAGGAGAGAGACAAGATCCTTTCCATGGTGATATAGAAATTTATAAGGAACAAACTTTCCAATTTAACTTCTCGCCAGATTACACTTCCATTACATTACATGTAATATTTTGACTATATTTTAATTCTGCTTATAATTCAACTGTTAAACTTTAGAATCAGGAATCATACTGACTTAAGTTTGTAAATCTGTTGCAAGACAATATAATTTTCATAAAATCCTAAATTGCTACAACCCCACACGTGAGGGCCTTACTCAGCCCTGAAAATGGATACATAAATAGGAGATAAAGCAGGTGGTCCTCATTGCATCTTACCAGGAGAAAATGCTCAAAACAGGGCAAACTGACTTCACTTCTCACCCTATAATTTCTTCTTCCCCTCCAGAAGCACATGGCCGCTGGGACATTGTGTACTCCTCCGGAGCTGATGGGCAGACCCAGCCCCTCACTCCTGGTCACTCCCTTCTGTCTGTGGCCAGGATGAGACATCCACAGCATTTCAGTTGTGCAAGGCAGCTACAGTGGGGAAAGAGTAAAATCAAAGGGGCAACTCGCACACTGAATGTGTTATAGGAGTAAATACCAGATAAATCACCCGTTGTCCTCTCCAAGGAAATGAGATTAATAATTACATTTCTTTTCTTGGCATATAAGAGAAGATCCATCCATGCTTATCTGCTCTGTCATACCTGGGAAAGCAAACCTCATATTATTGCTCTCTGGTCTCTCCAACATTCTCCAGCCATGCCCTGTGCCTTTCCAGTGTACATGGAGCAACCAGGCAGCTCCAAGGGCACATATCCCTGCATCACCCATGGATCTCTCTTTCTGGGGAGGGAGGACACTGGCTCGATGCAACAAGAAAGTGCTTCTGTTGTGTTAGAGAATAATTTATAAATAAAATTTCAGCCTGAACGTTTTAATCATGGAAATGTGTGTAATTAGAAATCTTTTACCCGTGATCAATACATATAATTAGGGCATAATGCAATGGCTTCTTAGAGCTCTGGATAAATGCTGCCCCGTGGCTCAAGAGCTGCAGTGGAGAGAAACGCTTTGGTTGCCTCTGGTGAAAGGCTCAGAAGTTGTTTTTTTGAAGAGAGGCCAGACTACCTCTGCATCTGTGGGTGTGCAAACCTTTGCAGCTCTTCAGAATGCTCTTATCTCTCACTAAAACCATCCAAGATCTGCGTTACTACTACACTACTATAATTGCTACTACAAAAAATGTTACCATCCAAGATCTGCGTTACTGCTACTACTACTATAACTGCTACTACAAAAAATGTTGCTATTTCCAAGCCACACAGAAAAAAAAGGCAGGAAAAGGCAGATCCTTTAAGCTTGGAAAATCCTGTTTGTGTTGCTAGATCAGGTGTGCTCTGTGACTCTGCACTGAGCTAGAGCATTGCCATTAGTTTACTGAGGACACAGAGAAGGGAAAATATTTTCATCTTAATTACAATCCTGATTTTTATTGCAGAACCTTTTAGTGACTGTGAAAACCAGCTTGACAAACACACACTGTTCACAGGGCTGAAGGACTGAGGAGACAGAATGGCAAAGAATTAGGCCCAGGAGAATTGCTAAAGGAGACAAAATGCAACTATTTCTATGCAGCAGGAAGAAAAGAGGCACAGAACAGGCAGATTGGTGTCTCTGTTATGAGTGCGTACAAAGCAGCGCCAGGCTCATTTCAGTTACCCGTAGAAATTGCTGGGAGTAAGAGAAATTTGTAAATCACCTTTCTGTGGTTCTGTGTCTTCGTTGGAGCACAGATTGAGAGATGAGAGAAAAAATAAAATAATGACACAAAGTTTGCAAAATTCTTCAGTGGAGGTGGGGGTTTTATTTTGCACCCAATACTGTGCAGCAAGAGGACAGTGGGAAAAGATCTAGCAGCTTCAACAGGAGGTGTTCTGACATCAGTGGAAGTAGATGCACTGAGCACTACAGAAGTTTACGCGTCTGATTTATCAGTTAAAAAAAATAATCAATAAAGCAGTACTTCTGGTTCAAAACCATTTAAAATAGTTCAAGCTATTTAAAATATTCTGGCAAATTAAAAAATGTGTGTGTAAACCTCAGAAATTTGAAATGAGGCTTTTTAAAATATTTTAAATAAAAATTGGTACATTTCAAAACCATACACTGTAGGATGAAACATATTTCAAATACTGAAAGGCAAAGGTAAATTGGAGTTGTGGCTGGCATTTTCAGAGTGAAACAAAAATATTAAAGTGTAAATTATGTGTATCTTTCCCCTGTTTGCCTAGTTTCTGTAAGAAAGTTGACATGAATACACCCTAGACTTTAGCTAAAATCTTTTACTACTGCCTTGGAACCGCCTACAGCCTGATTCAAAGTCTATTGATCAGTTTGCAGCCCTTCCCCTGACACCTGCCCAGCCCTAATAGGACCAGGGGAAGAAAGGAAGGTGGGACTACAGACAAGGTTCTTAAAGATAAAATCAGTGGCAAGGTTACCAGGAATTAGGACTTTTGTTTGAACATAGAGATTGTCGGCAGGGATCAGATATGCCGACAACTCATGGTCTTTCATCCTTCTGCTTAGATTTTGACCCAAATCCCCTGTGAGTTTTGATCAGTGCTTTGATAAAATGTATAGATTTGATAAAAGACTTATGTTGATTTTACCCTATTGAACAATGACTCTAAGATAAGATAAAAATATATTGTTCTTGAAAGATGGAAATTATCCCTTTCCAAGAGATTCCTCAGTCACTGCTGGTAGGTAAGACATCTTCATTATCAAAGGTACATAAGAAACATTGGTGCTTACACAGGCAGAGTCAAACATTTGAGGGGTTTTTATTTAGAGAAAATGTGTGGCTCAAGCAAAAGCATCTGGAAGATAAGACAAACCATTTCTGGAATTTATTTTTCAAGATGAAAAGTCTTCAAATGTTCATTTCCGAACAGGGGGAGAATTTCTTTTCTCAGCTTTTTATGTTTTCCACAGGGAAATGATAGGAAATGTCTGGATTTGTATCACTTTTTGAATATTCCAAAAAACATTTTACTGCCTGACATTAATGGACAAATAATTGAACAAGATAGAGAAGAAACTAAAATTCACAATGAAGCTAAGTTTTTTGTTAGAGTTCAAGCATTAGATTTTAATTTTTCCATCAAAGTCAGGAAAGACTAAGATATTCACAGTGTAGAAAAACCCAATCCTTCTCCTCAGAAAAGGCATGACAAGAGTTGTCATCAATAGCTGTGGGCAGAATGACACAGGGGTGAGGGCAGCTCTTTGGATGGACATGGCTCAGCCAATGGATCCAGGTGATGCTAAATCCTGCTGCATTACCACCTCCAGACACCCAGTAAGACCTGAACACAGGCAACACGAACTAAGGCAAAGCAATTTTTGCTGAGCTCCACAGGCCTGGGAAGGGTCTCAGTGCAGACCTGTTCTGCCCTCTTTACATGCTCCTAGTTTATGAAAAGAAAAATCAAGCAGATCCTCCTTCCCCCGCCATGCTTGGTGAGATTTTATCCCCAGCCAAATCAATAGTGAAACTCCTGCTGCTCTCAGTGGAGGCAGGATTTCACCCAGAAATATTATTGAACTTTAATTTCAGAGCAAAGCCCGGTGACTTCTGAAGCACTGCTTTCCATCACTGAAAAATCTGCTCTTTGAATTTTTAAGTTCCTGCTATTTATAGTCCCTAAAAGTCCTTGACCAACTGTTCATTTCGTAAGTAATGCCGTCATATGAAGCTTAATTTACTGAATATAATGTTTCCTTTCCTTTGTCATATTGAATTACTAGCAATTATGGCTTTAGTCTAACGTAATATGAAACTAAGGCCACGTAATTTATCCAATGAGCTTCACCAACAGTGTATGAGCTGTATCTGCAGTACCAGATCCAAGGCTTAGATCAGCCTGGAGCTTCCTAAAATGTTAGCAAGTAAAAGGTACTACAGTGTGGTGGAAAAACAAATTTAAAGTTCACCATTTTAATATACAGCTAAAAAAAAAGTACCTAATGAGAGTATGAAAAATGTAAGCCAGTGGGACTATAAATAAGTAAGCCAAATTTTAGCTCAGGTTGAGTGGTACCTCTTAATTCCAGACTAGTATTATAAAGATATTTCCTTAGGATATTCTCAGAAATTCTCAGTAAAATCCTTGAAATCTTTCTGAACAAGGAGCTCCAAACATTTGATATTACTACTGAAATACTACTTGGTTTTCCAATCACTGAATGGGGGGGGGGAGGAGGGGAAAGGATTATTATTTTTGCTCACAGTAAATATCCTAAGTAAAGAGTCACTCATCATTATTCTCTCTGGTATTTTCCCCTACCCATTTCTTTACTATCACTAAGAATTGTTCAGAACAATATAAGGAAGGAGGCAGATTCACAGAACCTGTGTCTGCAGCATCCTTCAGAGCAGACCTAGGACCTGTAGTGGTACATAGCCTCTACAAGACCTGAAGAGCTTGGCAGGCTGCAATGAGGGTGAGTTATTATTTCTATTTTGAAATTGCTTACATTTTAGCTTAATTTCCTCTGACAGAGTGATAACCCATATTCTAGTACTGGCAGCCTTGTAAAGGCTGAGAAAGTTGACTGAGGACATGAAATTTTAGATACTTATTCAAACCTCTTCTGGAAACAAAGGGCTCTAAGCACATTCTAGTGTTTCTTTATGACAAAAGTATCATATGAGTGACATCTCACATTGAGTTCCCTTAAATCTGGGCCAAATTTCCAAAGTGCAAGGACTCACAAAGAAATGAAGACAGTTAAACGTTATAGTTTTGAGCCTTTTTGCAAGTAAACCTTTGGGATTTCTTGCCTACTCATTCTGCCCTACTCAGGTAAGAGAGAGCACATTGCTGCAGGAAAAGAAAAAGGCAAATAAAAGGGAAGAGGTCTCGGTTGATTTTCTAGACAGAAGGGAATTAATACCACAAATGCTTGTTCCCCCTTTGCACAGATACTGATTTGATACTTGAGTGAACATCGTGAACTTGAGTTTTGCAGGGCTGAAGCAACTCACTTCCTTGGCAAGATGCGCCAAAAAGCCCAACTACAAAAGGACAAATGATTCATTTAACAGGAGTTTCCATCATGTTGCCACACTGCCTGACCTCCAAATGTGGCAAGATGCTACAGTATCAGTTAAACTGGGAAAGAATGCCTCTGTGTTATCATCCATGAGATTCACGAGAATACCATTATAGCTACGCAGTCTGTGTGCAGTGTTAAAAAAACCCAACCAATACATAAAATAACACAGTCTAACTTGGGGAATCATAATGGTCAATCAAATAAACCCAGCATTTAAGGACAAAACAAAGCACATGCCCATATGAAAAATTATTACAATCCACAGGGAACAATTTGGGTTCAAAAATCAAATTGCTCAAGATTTAAACATTGCTGGTGCTGATAGCTGTGTGCATGCAAGAGTAGTGGCATGCAGAAGAAATGTGAGAGAATGGTACCACCCATTCCAGGTCTACTTCCCCACAGCCCTCCAAACCGAAGGACTTTTTTGTTGTGTTACATTTAACCTAAATGACATTCTCCTCTGCAGGATCACTCCTGCTGGAAAGGGTGGTCCTGTTCTCTCCTTCTCCCTCCCTTCTCCTCACAACATCTCCCCTTTTCTCTCTGCTTCACCTCTTGCTGCAGTCTGTTTGGTGCTCTTTTCTTCTATAAACCACTGCTCTTCCTCAGCTGGAAAAACAAACCCTACTCCTGTCTAAGGCACATCAGCTATGCACTATCCAGTGCAAAAGCTATCACTTGGTTTTACAGGCTGCGAAGTATCTAACAATTCCCACAGGGCAGGCTGGCAGGATCAGGATCCCTTCTTATCTCACAAGAAACAAAGGAAGGAAGGACCTTTTTTCTGAAGACAGTTAATCAGTATTGATCACAGAGACTTTATGCAAAGATGCACGGGCAGGAAAGGAGGAGAACAAAGCATAGGCAGCACTTTCACATCCTGCCTTAAAACAGGCCAAAATGGGTAGAATTTCCCCCACCGTTTCTCTTCGGGCTAACCTGAGTTCACTAGCAAACTGTTCCACTTCACCCCATCAGGAGGAATGGCAGGAGAGGATCTATCAGTAGGCAGCAGCTCTGTCTTCTTCTATATTTGAGCTTTAAGCATCAGCACCATTTTAATGCTCTACATGTCCACAGGACCAAGCTCACCACTCAAGTAGAGGGGGTGAAGCCCAAATGCTGGGATGGTATTTAATTTCCACTGAAGCCTTCACAATGAAGTTTTAAATCCTTCCAGCCAGGAAAACACTGACCTTAGGCAATCCTTTAACAACACTGGCATTTCTGAAGCAGTTTAAGTCTTATCCTCTCAAAGTGCCTCAGAGACAGTGTTTCGTTTAATAGTGCATCTAAGACCAATAAAAATCCCATATTCCCTTTTTGCTGTTGCAACAAGCAAGAACAAAAGGGTAGGAGCTTTGCTTATGGCTGTGCAGTGAGTCCAGCACCAGCTGAGAATCAATCACCACCTCTTACTTAGCTTTATAACCAAATCTCCTGCCTCAGTGCAGCAAAGGTAGGTAGGTGACCATCTCATTTCAGGGAGAGCAAAGCTGCCAGCATGTCAGCTTTTTCTTCCTTTTCAAGCCAGCAGTGCTTGCTTGCTTGCTGGATCATGTGATAAACCTGCTGTACATCATCTCAGGACATGAAAAAGATGATTAGTTTAGTGCTCAGTTACCTAAGGCAGCCATACAGACTGACAACATCCCCATCTCCCCCCTGTTAGTGGTACAGATCTCTGCAACCCAGCCTCTATAAAATACACACAATAGCCTAATAAAACACAGGCATAGCTGTAAGTAGACACAAAAGACCATGTTTGCAAAATGCAGCGATTTTGATTTGTACCAATAAAAGCCGCAGGACACCGCATTTACAGGGAAACACGCATGCATATTTCATACCAGGGAATGTGAAGGGAAGCTTGCATACAGCTTTGCCAATATGCTGGAGTAACCACTTGTCTACATAGACACATGCATCTTTAGATATGAGATTAAAAAATATCCCCTGATGTCTCTACCTATATTCTGTTTTTTTCCCTGCTCTCTCCATAATGCCTTATAAGAAATCCTCATAAATCTCCACCTTTCTGTTGCCTTCTTTCCTCTCACTGCTCTTTTTATAACCAGTCTCACAGGTCTTTATTATTCTTTGTGGCATTTCTAATGCTGTTTTCTGCAGAGTGACCTCAGACTTTGCTATTTTTAAATAAGTGTAGATGCGATTATCACTTAACCTGCTGATCCTGAGCCATATTTTGACCACCTTGTGCAATGCCACTGGGACAAACCACCCCCATACTTGGTGCCTACAGTTCCTACAGAGCCTCTTTTGACTCAAACTCCTTGAGTTTGCCCACCTTATGCAGCTAAAGACATGAAGCTGAGTAGGGATTTTGCAGGTCTATGTAGGTCACAGTGGCCTTAGGCCTTACGTCTGCACGAGTGGTAAAGTCACTTTTGTGGCCATATATATTCTTTCACATAGCCTTTAACATTAATTTCTGCTTGCCTTTAAATATAAAAACTCAAAATAAACATGTTTTTAGTATCATAATTGAAAAAGTTTTAGTTTGGGTAATGATCCATATTTCCATAGAAATGCAGCCAACTACAGAAGGGGAATCTACTTAGTATTTTCTCAGCTTGGCTCTGTACTTCATTTAACAGGGCATTTTCAAACCTCAAATAGTTGTAAACAATGCAAGCAGTGGATCTGGCTGATAAGAGCACTGCAGATAATAGTACCCCAGGCAGTAAGTGTGAGTGGGTATGTCAGTCACTGCTTCAAGTATTCTCAAGGGGTGAAGAACTCAGTATGATGGCTATAATCTCTTTAATCTGCATATTGCAGGGGTAAATGTTGCCAGGGAGGCTGTGGGCTCAATACTGCTTTGCCAATAGCTGAGTGAAGGAAGAAATTAACAGTCGCTCCCCTGCTCCAGGATTTCAATGGGGTCCCTGCCCAGAGACTTCCATGCCCTGTGTTCATGAAGTGGGTCAGAACATCAGTCATTACCTCCCTGCGTCATTGGGTCACTTGGATGTGCAGACTTACTCATATCATGTTTCTGTCACATTAGTCAGAGCAGACTGTGTTTATGCTGGGTTTGGCTCTCCATCAGCTCCTGGAGGCAATGTACTATCCAGCAAAAGCCTGCCTGCCATCCCTTAGAGAAAGCTTTTGGAGAAGGCTGAGCTGGCAGCACCAACAGGCACCCGTTCATGGCCCTGCACCATGACACTGACGTTGTTTGGGCCAGCACCAGCTGTCCAAAAACCAGAGGAGCCACCTGATGAAGCTGCGGCAGTAGGTTTCTGCTACAGCAGAGCCTTTAGAGAAAAGCAGGCAGAGGGGTTCCTGGAGGTGGCCAGCCTTGGCAAGCCTTCCACCATGATGCCTCCTCAGTATTTTAGTTTTTAGTCCCCCCCTATATGTGTACGTGTGTGCGTGGGGACAAAGGCAGTAAAGGCACTGTAACAGCAGGGAGGAAAGCAGAATGATGTTCAGTCCTTAGAGGACTCCTCATCCACCAGCATTTGGAAGGGATTCGCCTGGACACAGAGTTTAAAGAAAGTTTTTACACAGCATAGTGTGTCTGCAGTGGTGGTTGGCTGAAGGGAATGGAAGCCGAGGAAAACAAGGAAATCCTCTGGTCTCTAGTACAGATGCTGAGGAATGTGTACCATAAACCAAATCCAGATGGGCTGAATGATGAGTAAGTGCTATCTTTACCTCTTACCTCTTCAGCTTTGTGTTTCACCAGCATGCTAAGTGGCCCCTATCCTTGCAACTAGCCTAATGATTACTTTCTCCAAAGGATTTAGGCGTGATTCAGAAACAGAAAGGTGACTCCTCACATCAGATTGAGTTACCCATCTGTGCCTCACACACACACTCACACAGACACACACTCTCACTGGCTGCCAGCATTGCTAGCAGAGGGTGACCACTGGACCTGCCTAGGGATGGGTACACTCTACACCCACCGCAGCCACTGACACCCCACCAGCACGTGTGTGTGCCCACTGCCCCTGCAGATAGAAAGTTGCCAATGGCAAGTATGATAATGGTTTGAAATTAAATTGTTTTCCTTCAGAACTAGAGCTTCGTGGATTTTATTTTTTTATGTAAAAGTACGTGTCTCTTTGAAATGCTATAAAAGTGTAATGCTTTTATGTACAAATGTTAGACATCTCCACTGCATGCATTAAAAGGCAGTTTTGTGTCAAAGCTGAGCAGGCTGTGCAGAGAACCATCAAGTGCCACCATTTCACGTACATGTGGACGGTTTAGTCAAGAGCAAGAAATTGGAGTTGTCAGTAGGGATAAGCCATCCGAACTGCTGGCACCCAGCAGAGCCACATCCACAGCTATGACATGGAGGGGGAGGAGGAAGTGTTTGCCTCCCATTTATGTCTACTAATTTAGTCCCCATGGTAAATGTAAAATGTGAAAGAAAAAAAAAAAAGAGATCTTTGAATTAGCACAGTACTTTGGCTCCCAGAGCATAGCAGGTAGAAATGTTTCAATGTAGCTAATATTTGTGAAACCTTTTTAAGATGTGACCAAGATGCTTCACAGATTTAATAGCACCACTTCCTCAGGATGCAATAACTTACCTGCTTACAGGTTTTATCAGTCACATATGGCACTTGTGAGTGTCTGGTCCCTTCTCTGACAATACTGTTGTCCTACCAATGGCCTGGGCATGCTCCCAGGCAAAAAGGAGGCTCTTCTTCATGCTCATCTGGACAGCATGGACCCTCCACCAGACAGGCCACCCATACAAGCCCAGTGAGTCCCAGAGGGTGATCCTGCCCATGTCTGGATTCGTCACTGTAAGTCCCCAATGGCCATGATGCCTGTGGATGCGGCCCTTCTCTCCCATAAGCAGAGGAATTCCTAATCTTCTGTGGCAGCTGAGGCACCTGTGCACAGATGTCATGGAGCTGCCAAAATTTCACACCTTGGTATCATAAGGGGGGGTGGCCATGTATCCATAGCTCTCTTTTGGGGATATTGACCTTTACGGTGGCATAGCAAAATACATATGGGGTTAATCATCGACATTTTTCAATTACTTTATTTGAAAAATGTAACTTATCTATATCCTTTCTCTCACATGCATGCACATGCACACATGTGCATATACACTCACATGTTCTTTCCAGAAGAAGAGAGAAAATGGGCCAGACTACATGAATAATGAAAATGATTGCACTCCCCAGGGCTGTATTATCATACAGCTGTGATCATGGTGACTACATTACGAAAATATCACCTTATGAATTCAGACATTTTTAAACTCTTTCTTCATAATTGAACTGCAGATTTATGTTTAAATCAAATGTTACTGCTTTTTCAATTGTGAAAATAGCATCATGTCGTTAGGTTGGACTTTCATTCCCGAATCAGGGGGACTCCTGTGTCCTCTACTAGGCAGATCGCTGACTCGGTAGCACTCTCCTGTTACTGTCTCCTCTCACTATCCTGTGGCCTAGGAATCTGTTCTGCTGACAAAAGGAGACCTAAGAGACCAAAAGGCAGACATGCCACATGGCCCCTTCTCTCGATGAACAGAAATTCAGCTGAAGAAATATTTTATAAAGCTTCTCCTTCTTTTTCTCATTTCCAATGGGGAGTATTGGCTGATGTAACAGCAGGGTTGCTCTGAGGTCAAGATGGAGAGATCAAAGGCAGATGCTCTGGTGTGCAGTGCCTGGATCTTTGGGATGCTGCCAGGAGGGGGGCAGGCTCCTGGGAAAGCTCCCATGGGAGAACAAGGGTGTGCTTGCCTTCCCCTCTCCTCTCAGCTGCTGTACCAAATGGGCTGTCCCTTTCCACCACTTGGTTGCAGTGAAAAGGGAGCAGGGAAAGGAATATTACACTGGAATCTCACATTTTTCCTTGCTTATTAACCTTGCTTTTAACCTTGCTTATTTGCACGATAAAGAGTGCGACTTCATTTTTTTAAATAGTAGGCAGCTCCTAGGAGAGCACTTGTGGCTGCTGGGAGGGACACTGCTCCTCTGAACTTGGCCACCTTTGTCCTGGGCATCACTGCAGGTAATACTGTAATGGATGCATGCATACAGCAGGAGCAGGAATGCATCACAGCATAGGCTAACATACTCCTTTGGGTATGAGCTGCATCCAGCCTTCAGAGATCAGACTCCCTCTCACTAAGTGTTCCTGCTGCCAGTGATGCCCTTAAGAGGGGAGTGATTATGGGTCCACCGTCTCAGCCGTGATGCAGCTATGAGCGAGCTAAAAATCACACGCTAAATCAATTTAAGGAGATCAATATTAACTTGTGTGAGCACATGGACGGGACTCCTCCATATACTGACACGTTTCCAATAGGATTGCTTTGCCAGCACAGGAATATCTTAAATCCCCAGCAGCTTCACTGCCAAAGTTGCTTTGGCTTTGAACATTTTTTTAAATCGTGCAGTACATTGTGGGTACAAGAACCAGCCTCTCCCCAAGACAAAGAAACTACCTCAGTAAACGTGACGATGTGGCAGCATGGCTTGTCTGAGATGCTTCTGCTGACACAGGGATGTTGATGTGGGTTCACAGCTCTTCACACCCCCGGCAGCTGCAGCCATTGTCCTCCCTGTCTGGAGGGCAGATGCAGCTTTCACAGGGTCAGATACAACTGAGCGTGAATGCTGGGGATGAGACTGCTCCTTTATGCCTTTATAGGGACACAACATGCATAAGAGGGCTGGAAGTAGTGGCACCTCCCTTCACCTTCCACTGCTTCAGTAAATCCCCATCTGGCCACTGTACCCACACTGTCAGAGCGGGTCAGTGACAAGGACAGAGTTTGCAGGTGCAGGGGAGTGTTGGGTTAGCACAGCCACCAACACAAGCACAACACGATGGGAATGCTTATGTCTGTAACAAAGCTTGTATTAAAACAGGTATTTTAGCAAAAGGGAAATCAAACTCTAAGCCTCACTAATGAAAGTAGTTACATTGTTACAAAGCCCACCTGAAATCATATGAGAGTGACTTCAGTTCAGTTTAAACCAACATCTACCTGAGTCTGGCCAAATCAAGCAAGTTTGGACCAAGGGAGGAATCCCAATGAGTTTGCACTAGTTTAATTAAGTGGTTTTAGGTCAAATTGACAGTTGAGTGAGGTAAGGTAGGCACGAGACTATTATAACAATAAACATGAAAGAAACAGGAATAAATATTTTCTCTTGTCAACATGGGCTGTATAACAGTTACCAGAGTTTGTATGATGAAAAACCTGCTTATCTTTTCTCCAGTAACATTTGTTAGTATAATGAAATTGTACTCTCTCCCCACAACCCACCGTTTGCTTAAATTCTTAAAACTAGCATAATGTATTAACTACTACATATCATACAAGAGTATAACAATGTAAGTGGAATAATAGTAAAAGAGTTATCTGGACAAACTAATAAAATTAAACTGGCACATAGACAGATATTTATGATATGGAAAGACAGGGCGGAAAGATATCTACAAAAACATATGATAATCTTCCTTATACATCTCGAAGTGTTGCCTGAAACTAGCTGTAGAAACACTCTTGTCCCCTTCTGCCTCTGTAGTTGCCCCTCTGTAGGATGTTTTCTCATCAGCTTTGCCACGCGATGGACTCTTTCCCACATGCCTCCAGAACCAGGAAAGCTTTTCAAGAAGATCCAAAAACCCTGAAGAAGGTGGGAAGCCCAGAGGATCTTCTCGGAGGAAAAAATTCTTCTAGAATTTAATTTGGAAAGGTCATCCTGAACTTATTGCTTTCAGAACATATTTTAAAAGTGGTGAAATCCTGCTGTTAAAAGGAGTCATTAAGTGCTGATTTTCTGAATTATATATATCCTAATACAGACAAGACAATTTATTCTTTCTCTTAGTGTACCAGATTTCTAGTACTCTACAAGATGCAGGCATTAAAAAAAGTCTGTTTGTTTCCCAGGTCTCTCATACTGTTTCAGACAAACTGTTCACCTCTTCTGAAGATAATTAGGCAATTATACTGAAGTTTGTGCAAAAGCTAACTCTCTCAGACCAAGATGTAACACCTGGCATTTCCAGCTTCACAAGATGGTCATGCTTTGCCTACAGTGCCAGATTTATCTCATGTAATTCATATTTCAGATCTCTTCAAACATCTCCCCTGCTTTGGTTAAGCTATTGACACATGTAATGCTTTTCTGCGTTTCTGGATTGCAGCAGTACATTCCTGAGTAGAAAAAGTGCCAGATTAAAAAGAATTTTTTTAAAACTTTGTATTATTGGACTATTAAAAGTTAACTAATCTGACAGTTTAATTGCTATTGCATAATACGCTGTTTTTACTTTTTGTATTTTGCCTAGATTCTGTAAACAGACATCAGGTTAATTTTTATTTGGAGATGAGCTTTTTTCATTCCCTGCCAATTCTGGCTCTTTTGACCCAATACAGTATTTCAGTGTGAGCATTTGCAAGCACAACAAAGCTTGTTAAAACCTAAACAGATGGAATTAAATGGGGGGAGGGGGAAGAAAAAAAGAAAAAATACACCTTCAATTTTTAAAAAAGTCATACTGACACTAAATTTTATGTGGCACTCACCATGTTTGATTACACAAAACAGTAAAATTACTAAGAAAGCCTTCAGAAAATAATGGTCACTGAAGAAAAACTATGCAGAACAATATTTATTCTGTGCATTCGGAATTTAATTTTTCACTTTGGCTTCTGTAATAATTGGATCAGAGCTTATGAAAAGTTCTTTTCTCTGAAAAACTGGTGGCATTATAAAATCAGAGCTCTTACAGGCACTAATCAAATCCTCGCACTGAAGACTAACTGCATCTGTAGTAACCCCACATTATCTCATGTCTCTACTGTCTCCAGAGATCCTCCCCCACATCACTGGAAATACTTTAAAAAAAAAAGTTTGATGATATTTGTAATGACCAGGAAGAACAAATATCAAGAACTCAAAATTTAAGAGGATTAATATTGCTTTTGCAGAGACTCTCCTGAACAATGCCTTTTACTCACATTACATATTTGTAGCAGAGCATTATCTTTTGCTAGAATACTTCTCAGCTGCATATTTTTATCTAATGGAATGCTTAAAAGTATTTCCTCCCTGGACAGATACCACGGGACATTACACTGGGACATCACACTGTAACTAAGGATGCCGTGTGAAAAACAGGGTTTTTAACTGTTTGTTGTTTTCACCATTTTACTTTCATCTTGCATTGGGTTTCAATAACCAACAACTAAATTATTAATCTGTTTCATGAGCTCACGTGCAGACCTGTAGAGACTCCTATTGAGTCTAGACATGATGAAAAACTGGCACAAACTGAGTAAACATTTGCTGAATCCACCCTGCCTTCCATCTCGTACAACCTAGTGGCTGAAGAATGAAGGGATATAAAAATAAACACTTACATTAACCCATTCTTTAGCTTCCCTCACCTGAGCAACTCTTCTAGCTATACTGCAGTTCTTTATTCAGAAGAGCAGGGACATACCTAACAGTTAAAGTTCTTGGAATATTTCCTTTCAAACAAGAAGTTCTGTGGTATTGAAAATAAAAATAAAAGAAGGTTTATTGTTTTGAAAATCTCCAACTAAACCCATTTGTTTCTGGTCAGAGATAGACCAATGTCTCCAATTCAGGATACCTGGAAAACTAGCAAGAGAGACATTGTAGAACAATGGTGGGGTCTGGAAGATGATGGCATTGAATCTAAAACCAGCAAAAAGAAAATAAGTTTTACTTCACAATTCGAGATACCACATTAGCAACACAGTGTTCCCTCAGTTTGGATAAGAAAATCATGTGTGATTCACAAAGAAACATTATGAGCATAGCTGTGCTTTTTAATCTCTGTATTTATGGATCTGGAAACTCTTCCATTGTAAACACCAATGCTGAGAATCAGATCTCTGCTACAAAACACGGCTGCAGAACAAAACATCATCAGCAAGCATCACAGGCAGGGTTTGAGGGCAGTACTCTTTCTCTCTTTCTTAAAACTGTCTAAGTTAGTTCTGCTTTTTGTAAGGTTATACAAAGCTCAACAGAAAGGGAAAAAATAGCAAATTCAGGTACTCAAAAATACCTCAATCATTTTGAGTTGCTAAGATCAATGTTAATTTAAGGTGTATTAATAATAGGTTGCTCCATGACACAGACTAGCATCTTTTGTACAAAGGATCTGAAATTGAGGCTGAGGCTCAGACTGGCCTTGTACATGTGCATGAGAAAGAAGTCCATGAAGCATAAGTGTAGGCTGCTTTTTGGAAGACTGAATGAAGAGTAACAATACCTCTGGAATATCCAAATTAAGCCCAGTTGCTGTTGGTTACCTGGTGAGAAATGTGACCATTTTCCCTGGCAGCAAACCCAGTGAAACCACTCTGACCCTTCTTCTCTGGACACCATTCCTCTCCCCTGCTCCAGTCCACAATCCCTATTTGCCACCAGCCAGGGAAATTGCAGGTTTTAACCTTATGCAGATGGATGGCCTCAGGGATCCAGTTCAGATCACAGTCATGACATGAAGCTGAGAGGGAACAACAAATCCTAATGTGGCAGGTAGGCAGAAGAGATCAGGGAAAGAGGGAGAGTGGACGTGATGAGTGGTGGTACTGCTTCGAAGCACAGTCCAAGAGTGGAAAGCCTTTTTTCTTTGTTTTTCTGAAGCTCTCCAGAGGCTCTGGGGAAGACCCCTGCCCTCCCATGGAAGTGGATGGGGTGCTGTGCAGACATCAGGTCCCACTGCTATGTGTGAAGAGATTATTTTAGGAAGCTGAAACGTTTCCATCTCTGGAGGTCTTTGAGAATCAGATGGATGAGCAGCAGACAAGAACAGCTCAGTTACAGCTAGGCCAGAGAGGCAAAGTCGATAATTTTATATGATTTTTTTCTGTTCCTATGATTCCATGGCTTAAGCAGGGTCATGGTTCAACAGGGCACCATAGTTAACTCACATCCTCATTAACCAACACTATATGCATAGTTAACCATTGTATGCATCTCTCAGCTGGTGGTTTGCATTTACTCTTTCATGCAATATTATCCCACATCTACAAAGTTATCAAATAATTAAACTTCTTTTACATAATAAAAGAAATTGGTTCTTACAAAAGCTAGGGGCACTGCTTCTCCACCCCCCCAAAAATTCCAAGAACTAAAAAATTATGCTTCCAAGAAGAATGCAAGAGAATTAACACGTTCACATGAGAATGGTCTAACATTGAAAGTGCCACTGATGCT
Organism: Pachyramphus minor; assembly: GCA_013397135.1. Classification (NCBI taxonomy): domain Eukaryota; kingdom Metazoa; phylum Chordata; class Aves; order Passeriformes; family Tyrannidae; genus Pachyramphus; species Pachyramphus minor. Next base: position 780,036 of record VYXB01000251.1, read on the forward strand.
GTATATACTTCTGTGCTGGAGAATGGGAGCATGAGAGAGGGAATCCTTTTGCCAGCACTGCCTTACTTGTAAGGAATTTCTGCCTCTGCACCACCATCCATTCCCAGAAAAAATATTCTCATTGCTGATGGATGGGAAGCCCACAGCAGCAACATAAAGGCAATTAACTCCTGCAGCATTTCTGACCTTCAGAGGTGAACAAACCTCTTGCCTGTGCCTTTTGGGCAATCTGCAGAAACATGGCTCTGGGCAGCTTCACATTGCCTTTGGGACTGATACACACACCTCATTTGATTCAAAGGCATTAGATAACCATGGGGAAAACGCCTGGGGACAGACGAGTAATATGTGACTATTTGTTTGATACTGCAGTATGGGTATTCAGACAGAAGAAATATTACTAATCATCTAGCTTACACCCCTGTTTGAAATTACTTATGGGGTATGGCAGGTAGTGCTTTGGAGCAATGATCAATGGACTTGAAACTGAAATAACATGCTAAGTGGTTTAATCAGACTTAGTGGTCACTAAAACAAAGATGAAAATGACAAAACCATAGCGTTAGATGGAGGGTGGCTAAAACCCTAGAAAACGTTATCACTTTTTCCACTGCCAGGTTTATTTCCTGACACCACAAAAACACAATCTGGGGTAGTTTCCAAACATATTTATTGATTCTGGCAATCAGATTTAAAATACACAGTAAGGGAGATAAATAATACAAGCAACACTTTATTCGTCAAGAAATCTGTCAGGCACTACATAAGAGAGCTTAGCAAAACCATAACCTGTGAAATAGGTACAGAAAGATGTACAGAAGGAAAAAAAAATCCACAAAGCATAACTTACCATCTCTGACTTCCAGGTGCACCTAGCACTTCAGATTTGAAAAGCCTAACATGCTTTTAAAAAGCAGCTCTTCTGTCTCTCAAAACTAAATAACTTATTTCAATATAGGCTGGGTAAGTTTAGCACTGAGAAGAGACCACTGACACATAAAGCAGGCACTAAGTTCCCAGCCTCCAGCTAGGAACTATGTTGGTGGCAGTGGAGAGGGGACCTTCCCGGGAGGCACAGACAGCTCTGTCCACAAAGGGAATGGGCATGGGGAAACCCACTGCGCCACTGGGGGGGTTGCATGCCATGTGTGCACCCATTTGTGAAGAACTGGTACTAAGAAATGCCTGCCAGGCACAGACCATGTCTCTAATGTAGCTGAGAGTCCTCTGGGAATGCTTCTGTCCCACAGTTGGCTTTTCTGGGAGCAGATTCAGATCAGGACTGACTGCTTTTGAGAGTAAACTTTGGTAAAGTCCACTGAAGTTTTGTTGTCCTGTAGTGGCTATGCTAACTGCTTATGCTCTTAATGCAGCTGTTTGCAGGTTGTCAGATAGAGTGGCCAAAGGGATTTACTGAGCTTCTGCATGATGCCACTTTTATCTGAGGACAGGTCTGAAAATCAGGAGAAGAATTATAAAAAAGGACTGCTTTTAGGCTTTTCCAGATGGTTCATATTGTGCTGGAAAGATTTTTTTTTTTATGCCACCATCATAGGACGAGACTCAACCATGTACTGACAATTGCAGCGTTGATTTACAACTTCTTATTCAACAAGAAAAAAGCTACAGGGTAGTATCCATGCTGGTACAAAATCTGGCTTTCCTCAGAGGGATGCTGCCGTGCCTGGAGCATGCAGCACTCCTCTGCACAAGAATTTCTCTGAGACGTCTCTGGTCCCCAAGTAATTGCCTCTGCAGTATCAGATGGAAGTTAGTTATGAACCACTCAAAGGCCAAAGCCCCCTTCTGCCTTCCCATCTGGGATTTTGCCAGCACCCACTCCCCTGCAGGGCCAGAGGAACACAGTTGATCCTCCTCTCCGTGGCCTGACAGACATGTGCCTGTTTTTGAGTCTGACTGTTTTGAGAGACTTTGACTCCTTCTAGGATAAACCCTCCAAATTGTCTTGCTGGTTCCTGGAAGGACATCTTGAAGTTGTTGATTGTGTTTTTTGAAGACCTATCACCTTTAACGAGTATTTTCAGCTTGTTTAGTCTTGGAGCCAGAGTCAGGCCAGATAAAGAGGGACTAATTTCTGTCAGCATTATCTTCATCTCTCCCCACCACCACACAGGGGCAGGCACTGAATGAGGTGTCAGCCCATCAACCTGGCAAAGGGCTATGGACACACTGATGAAGTAACAGCTCCTGATTTTGTCCAGAAAGTGCCCACTGATATAACATCAGCTTAGGTTAAAACTCTGGGGACTATTTTGCATTCATTTTTCCAACCAAGCACCATATTTTTGAAAAAGTTTGCTTCCTTTACCCTCATTCCTTTATCCTCCTTGCTCCTTCTGGGCTCCCACTGATTTTCATTGCCTCCTCCTACCTGCCTTTTGCTTCATCTGTCTTTGGAGTCCATAACCATCATCCTTGTATCTCTTCTGATTTCTGATTCTGATTTCTACTAAATATTTTTTTCTTCTTTCCTCCTTGCTTTCTCTTTTGCTTCTTCTTCTTAATTTCCCCTTCTTTCCCTGTTTGTGAGATGCACAAATATTGATCTCCAGATGAGTGAGGCATTCCACACAGGGAAGGTATACTAGGGAAACAATTCTTCCAAATTATTCTGAGTAGCTGCTCTTGCTGCTGTAGACTATCACTGATGCAGAGAAAAAAGGGGTGCAATTCCAGCCTGTGACATGTAAAATGACACATGGGAAGTCAAGTGGTCAAATGGAAAACTCTGGTTAATGCTGATTTTCACTGATTTGTGGTCACCTGCGGACTAGTACAGTCTCCTTCCTTTCTGGTACTGTACCTCCTCCCCAGACATCTTCCTCAGCAAATCCTCTTACTTTGCCAGTCTGCTCTAAAATAAAGCCTTCATAAAATTGTCTCCCTTTTGCTTTCAAATCGTGTTTCCTCAACACTCTGTTCTTAGGTTTAGTACCGAAAAAACCTCAAGTATTCTGGCATCCAGTTACAAATTCTGGTGGAACTAGATGTTTTTTTAAAAGACTGGACAATGGATGTTGATGTTGTGCTTTGTTCAGGCTCCTTTATGACCTCTGGCAAGCCGCTCATCCAGTGTGCCTTGGTCTCATCACATCAGGACTTTCAGACTTTCTTACTTTTTATGCGAGGGAACTGAAGTTTTAAAAGACTAGGGGGTAATACAGTATTATTATTTTTTTTTATCCTTTGCCTGCCCCTCTGTTTTTCCTGCTGCCTAGCTTCCATGCAGCTGTTGAACATTTAAGAAAAACAAGTCTCCCACTGAGCAAGTTCCCTACAAATGTGAATTGAGCTTCAGGCAAGAGGAAATCTGAGTCCTGGGGTCACTCCTGAAATCAAGCTCTTGCTTGGCTGCACATAATTCTGCTGGTTTTTAAGGGTGATTTAGAAAAGAAAGTAGTCTATATTTCCCACAAAGAGCATAAAAACAAATGAATACTAGTGATCATCGGATGATCATATGATCTTTCAAATCATGCTGTTTTTCTGGTATTTTCAGTTGTGCTTTTCGAGTCTGCTGCTCAGATTCAAGCAGAGAGGGGGAGGATGTGGGATTACAGAGAGAAGATGACCCGCTGGTGCGACCAGAGTTAATATTGGGAGGCCCCTGTGCACTCCCCACTGATGACTGGAGAAGACCAAACTTTTCTTTCCACTTAAAGATGCTGGAGCTACACCCCCCTGTTCACCAGGGAGTAGTATTTCTGTCAGATATGAAAATGGTTTCTAATCTGCTATGACCTTGGCAAGAAATTCAAGTCCAAATGTAGTAACATAGAAGCTGACAGGTCAGCCCGAAGAATTTGAAGTGGGGGAGGCTTCCTTGCCTTCTTTCTTTCTGTCTTTCTGTCTTTCTTTCACTTGAAATCTTATCAAGGATCACTTCAAGTGCAGTGGCAGCCTGACCAGCCCTTACATCAGCTCGGTCATTGTCCCTTCTGTTATAATGGAGGTACTGAGAGCATTTACTGGCTGGGCTAATTCATAAAGGTGGAGACCCATCAAGAAAAGCATTTTACCTTTTTTACATCTGTATGTGATGCCTTGCTGAGAGACTCCTGCCTCTATCCCAGATTAATGTCTCTACTTTCTGTTTTCCAAGATGAATACACAGACCCACACAGAGGTTGTAGATGGTTCTCACTTGTTCTCACTGTTGCTGAAGATTTCCACCTGTCAGGTGTGTTAGTGCCTGCCCTCTTCTACAATGAATAAGACAAAAACAGGACTATAGAAATGACCTATGCTTGCTCTACTTCTTGCATCTTTCCGGTACCAGTAATCTTTTTTTATGTGACTTTGCAACAAAGGGGCTAAAAATGCTTTGAGCTCGAGTCCCGGCTCAGGAATTATTTAGAAGTCTGAAAGACGATGGTTATCTTTCTGGCTATCTTTCTTCTGGTTATTTTTCTGGAAGTAAGCTGATCACACTGACAGAAGGTTAAAAACTTCTGCTTAAAAGTTTGGGTGTTGCTTTGTACTTTGTCAGTCAAGCTCACAACAAAAACTATATATTATGAATTACTAAGGCCCGTTTACTATTTGTATGACCCCAGAAATAGGCACGTGGAGTCACAGAAGACCCCTCCCCC
>VYXB01000251.1:800687-845096 GCA_013397135.1 Pachyramphus minor
CCCCCCCCCTTTCTTGCTTTCTCCTTCCCTATTGTTCTTCAATCAATACTTGACCATGCAGGTTTTAAATGCGAGTTTACCAGTACCTGATATTAGTGAAGACAATTTGAAGCATGATGGCTCACCACAGGAGCTACAGCAGCTAGGAGCTGTTACAGCACCTAAGGATGGGCAACAGCCAGACGTGGCTTCACCCCTCCAAGAGCCACCTGCAGAGCAAGCAGAGCCCACTGGAAAAAATGGTAAGTAAAAACCTGTGTTCAGTGGACAGATCATAGAGGCCTGGATGGTAAATGGATTGAGAGGTAGAAATGGGACTCAACTAGCCATCTCCTAGTGAACAGGTAGTTACTCAAGTGATCTGCTGTTACTCAAGTGCTTCTTCTAGGGAATTGTTTCATGGGAGATGTTTTCTCTGTAGGAGAACACAGACAACAAATGGCTTGTGGACTGAAGCTGTCAGTCATGGGGATGTCTACCTGTTCCCCCCTTAGGAGTGTTTCTTGGCTCTTTGTGCCTCTGCTTGCTTGCTTTCCATTTCAGCCATTCACCTGTAGGAACAGCTCAGTTTCTACTTCCTATATTGGAAGTTCCTGCTGCATAGGCCTGTCAGTTCCTTCGTAAGGCAGAAAGTCTTTTATGTTAATTCCTTAGTGATATTAATGATAAATGATTTTGAATGCACAGAAAGGGGAAGACTGCTAATTCATTGGTTTTACCTTGGTTAAAGTTCCCTTTCCTTATGCTTTTAATTGGATTTGCATTTTGATCACAAAACCTTTCTCATCATAGACATCCGTATCTGTTCTGTCTTCAGAATCTCTCCTTGCCTTGCTATGCAGTCAGAAATGTGCTGGTCTTTCTCTCATCAGCCTTCTTCCTTCCCTCGTTCCTGTTCACAGGCATGCAGTGAGATCTGCTTCAGCAATCCTGCTGCTAACTGATTTTTTTGGCAGGATGGCAAGAGGGAGGGATAGTTTTCAGCCAGAGCAGTCAACTAGTGCTGGTTGGAGAGCAGGGAAGGGATGGGAACAGGGTAGGATGAGGCACAATTTTCAGTGTCAGCCTGCAGTGCAGTTTAAGGCGTGTGTGTAACCCTTAGTGTGCTTTAGGGTCTGAATCCTAATAAAGGCAATTCTTTGTCATGTCTTCAGATAATTGCTGTAACACTATTATCCCTATAGAAGATTTTTTCCACTTCTTGCTTCTGTGAATCACATATGTAGGAAATATCATTAAAATCCACATTTATGACACAACTTCCTCTTACATCAACCAAGACAACCAACCAAAACAAAATATAACAAATTCCCCACACGAAAATCAAAATAACATCACAACACCAAATTAAAGTGGACAATTTACACAAAATCCGCCTCTTGACCCTTCACCACAATTACCACAAATTTCATTCTGTAATGTTGTTCAGTACTTGCTTTGCCTGTTACCTCTCCCAGTCACTATCCTTATCTAAAAATCCTCATGTTCCTGGGGTTTGGAATCAAAAAGACTGTAGTGGGTTGACCCTGGCTGGACTCCAGGTACCCACTAAGCCACTCACTCCTCTCTGCAACTGGACAGCAGAGAAAATGTAACGAAGGTCTGGGAGAAGTCACTCATTGATCAGTGTCACAGGCAAAATGGACTCGAAATGAGGATATTAATTAAATTTATTACCAACAAAACCAGAACAGGAGAATGAGAAGTAAAACAAATATTAAAAACACCTTTCCCCCACTCCTGCCTCCTTTCCAAGTTCTACCTCCTCCTCCCCCAGTGGCAAAGGGAGACTGGAATGGGGATGACTGTCAATACATCTCAGGTTGTTCTTGCCACCTCTCAAAGAGAGGAGTCCTTTCCCTGCTCCTGAGTTAGGTCCCTCCCATGTGAGACAGTCCTTCACAAACTTCTCCAGTGTGAGTCCACCCCACAGGCAGCACAAACTGCTGTAACGTGGGTCACTTTTCCACAGGGTCAGTCCTTCAGCGACAGCCTGCTCCAGAGTGGGTCTCCCACAAGGCCAGAAGTACTATCAGGAAAACCTACCCCAGTGTGGGTTCCTCTCTTCATGGGTCAGCGGGTCCCTGCCAGGACTCTGCTGCAGCATGGGCTTCACATGTAGTCACAGCCTCCTTCGGGCATCCATCTGCTCTGGCATGGGGCTTCTCCACTGGCTGCAGGTGGATCTCTGCATCCCCATGGTCCTCCATGAGCTACAGGGGCACAGCTGCTTCACCATGGTCTTCACCAAGGGCTGCAGGGGAACCTCAGCTCTGCCACCTGGAGCACTCCTCCCCCTCCTTTTGCACTGACCTTGGTGTCAGCAGAGTTGTTCACATGTTCTCACTCTGCTCTTCTCTGGCTGTAATTTTCATCTGCCCAGTAACTTTTTTCCCCCTTCTTAAGTATGTTATCGCAGAGGCGTTACTATCATTCCTGATTGGCTCAGCCTTGGCCAGCGGTGGCTCCATCCTGGAGCTGGCTGGCATTGGCTCTACCAGACATGGGGGAAGCTTCTGACAGCTTCTCACAGAAGCCACCCCTGTAGCCGCCCCACTACCAAAACCTGGCCATGCAAATCCACTACAAAATCCTATCGGTAGGGACTAAAAATGGGATGTGACATGTTTTATCTTTCATTCATGAAACTTTCCTCTTTAAAATTTTACTGTGTGTTGTTCCTATTTTTAGCAGGCTTTATGTCACTGTCAATGAAACCAGGTCTATACGGTAGCATAACTTATGTGAAAGGGAAAACAGTTCTATGTGTTTGCTCTCAAAGTAAAAAATGGCTTTATCAAGGTGACACAGCATGTGTAGCAATAGCTGGTAGCAATAGCTGAAAATTATATCATCTATAGAGACAAAACCTGCCTAGTCAAGAACTGAAAAGATAGTTCAAGTAAAGGCTACATTCAGATGTTCATAACTGTTTATCTTCTCCCCTCTGGACCTTACAGAGTCTGGTCCAACTGTCTTTAGGCAGGGGAATAAAGGTGAGGAAGAGGTATCTCTTAGATGCTCCATGCAGAGAAACGTCTCCACATTGAGAAATACACCATTTTAGTGATACACTTCGTGTTCTCTACTCATTCTTTATTTCACCCTGATTGCAAAGTCTATAAAATCAGAAGTAAAGCATCATGACATGGAGCACTGAGAAAACACTGGTATTTGCCTACAGTAAAGTAGTATTTGAAGGCTTTTTGGGTGGGTTGGTTAGTTCTGTTGTTGTCATTTGAATCTCGCATTCAGAAGACCATTTGAGAGATAACCCAGACTCATTAAAGTTGCCACTATCGGACTAAATTAATAAGGAAGTCTGATAAATTAACTGGGAAGTTGGTGCTGGCAATCAGATGAAGGCCCATGTATCATCAGAATTTTGGAGGTATTCAACCTAATTGATAGACATATTGTTACTGCAATAGGAGGTCACCTGTATTAGGTGCTGATCTTTTATCATATTGCATCCCTTTTTACTGTCGGTAGGAGCATTACAAATATGCAGAGTAACATGTTTCTGAAACTCTTGACAGGAGCCTTTGAGACAATTTATAAGTAATTAGGTTGCAGAGAATTCCAATTAAAAAAACAAGCAAAAAACCAAAAAAAAGTCTAAACCAGCCCCTAAATGACAGCTAATAGGCAAAGGAGCAAATGTTTCCGTGGAGAGAAGCAGAAGTGTTTCATATGGTTTTATTTGTGAGGGGTAAAATACTTGCGACTTCTAACCAGCATCTGTTGAGGTTTGGTGAGGATGCTTTGTGGGAAGCTGCGTCGGGAAGGCGTTACAGCAGCGGGAAATGAAGCGCGCGGCTGTGTGGAAAGCGGCAGCCGGCGCCTCTTCCCGTCGGGGCAGAGAAAGATAAAGGCTTGGAGTGGCGCTTCCAAGGCGGACACTTTGAGGCACCACGACTGTGCCGTCCAGCGGTGGGAAGAGCCGAGCCGACCCGCGCTCCAGGGCCGGCAGGGCCCGCCCCGGCCGGGCGGGCAGGGGCGGTCCCGGGCGGGGCCCGGCGCTGTCCGGGACTGAGGGAGCGGCCGTGGGGCGCGGGAGGGAGCCAGGCCTCCATCAACCAGCCCTCATTCAACCAGCCTCTCCGTCCAGCCAGCCAGTTGCCGGGGCGGTGGGAGCGCGGCTGCCACCCAGCTCCCTGCCTTCCTCTCGCTCCCGTCGGTCGGCGCTGCCCCGCGCCCCTGGGAGGAACCTCGGAGCGGGAGGGGGCTTTTGCGGTGGCCGGTGTCGCTTCAGCCATGCTGGGGACAGTGACGATGGCGGGTAAGGCGGTGTGGTACTGCCGAGGAGCCGGCACAGGCGGATTTAGCCTCTCTGGGCTGAGTAGCTCCTGGGCTGTGCGTGTTTGGGGCGCGGCAGCAGCAGCATCAGCATCCCCGGGGTTGGCGGTGATGCGCCGGTGCTGGGGCGCCTCCGGGGCCTCGACTTCCCCGGCTTTACTGATTCTGGATTTCCTGGCAGGGCGTTAGGAGTTAAAAGGTATTTTTATCTCAGTGCGAGTGGTTTCCAAGAGAAGGTTGCTGAAACTTCTAAGAAGTTTCGTGTCGCCTTCGATGCAGTACCTGCGATATGAGGCTTTATGAATGTGGAGGTGCTAACTGGGTGTTTTTTCTGCAGGACCAGGCTGTGACCTAGTATCTGAAAGTGAGGAACAGAAACCAGTAGTGACCACGTTGGTGATGCTGTTTTACGTTAATCAAGTAATAAGACAATAAAATACCTTAAGAGCTAAACTGGGTGAAATTGGAGGAAATGCAGAGGTTAGCATTGTTTAAATGCTGTAAAAATATTTGTATGAGAGAAATAAAGCTGTTACTGCTTAGCTGTTTTATCTTAACAAAGCAAAATTCAGAGATTAGCACTGTGGCAGGGTGTGTGTGTGTGTGTGCATGATGGGCAGCAGGATCCTAGCCTGTGATATCAAAAACGTGATGCTGTATGCATTGAACTCCACACATTTTACTTAAGGAAATAGCACAGGAGCCATTAAAGTCTGAGAGCTAATACCATAAACTAACTGTGATTTCTGAAAAGATAATAAGTTCTGGAGGAGCAAGGAATTAAGAGGGAAAAAAACCATTATCTGCACTGCTGAGTTTGCAGAAACCTGTGTCTTTCTCTGGGAGACAGTGTGGTGTGATGAAAATTTAAATACACAAACGCTGCTTTTTTTTTTGTTAAGGTAACTAATTTGCATCAGAATTTCTCTCAGATTGATGATGGATGTCTTTAACCATCTAGGAAGTCTTTATTTCATTGTATTAGTTAAAAAATTATTTACTCTCTTGTATTTTGTTTGCTAGAGGCAGTGAATGAATTCAAGGCGTAGAGGGAGTTTATTCATGCAAAATACTTTAACTTTACAATACATATTGACAACAAAGCCTGTAGAAGTGCGGCTCCATTTGGAGCGGGCCCTGGGGAGGACTGTACGTGATTTGAATCAGTTAGTAGTGGAGGAGATATCCTACCACTCCTACAATGGGGTTTTCATTAAACTCGATGTTTAATGAGCTTATCACATGCTGAGTCTCTTTCCTCAAGGGTTCTCTATTTTTTAAATTTCCTTTTATTGTTAGTAATTAAAGGTTAAACTGTTTTTCAAAAGCAATCTTTTTATAGGGTTGCACAGTTTGATCATTTGAGGTTTTCCTTATTTAATAATTCCGTGGAAGAAACTGTGGATTTTCACTGCAGCACGGCAGCTGCTTCTATAGTATGTTTTGCAAGAGCTGCATCTAGCTCGTAATGTGAGTTAGCATTTCTTGGAAGGGACAGAGTACCTCTGCTTGTTGGTATGCGGGAGTGCCTTAAGCTGTCCTGTGTCTAATGCATGCAGATGCAGCTTCATCTCCTTTGTGGTGAGTTTGATGTTTACATTAGTCTTTATGCGGTCGTTTTGATAAAGGAAAAATTCAATCTGTTTTTCATTGTGCATTTTTATTATTCATTATGGGTTCTCAAACCAGCATTTACTGACCTATATTGCTAATTCTGTCCAGGTTAGCAGAGTAGATATTTATTTTTTTTCCTCTCAAAATCCTAAGTGCTAGTGTTGCATCTATCTTATGCTTGGTGAACACATTTTATTTTAAGAAGCAGAACCAAGCCACTGCATGTGAGATGTGGACAGTGTGTCTAACCATGAAATTTCATAAATATTTGCAGCTTGCTGGTTTGGTTCCCAAACAGAACAGCTGGGCTGGTCTGAGAGCAGTTTATTGTTGTGAGTTCATTTAATGAAGAATTTTTAACAACAGTAACTATATATCCAAGCCACAGCTAATGTCTCTTCTGGTTTAAAAATAAGCAAACGGAACAGTTTTAGAAGAACTTTATGTTTTCTGATTTTTAGTGATGTTTCTTAAAACATTGAAATAAAAAAAGAAATATCTTAAAATCACGAATAAATGAAATACATAACTTTCCTTGCTGGAATTTGAGAAGCTGGTCTCAAATTTGGAATTTGAAGCTCTGAACTGGAACAGACAAGTACAGCTAAAGTAAAATTTTCTAAAAATAAAGATTTGTGAGGAATGTTAGCATCACAGCAGAAATGATTGTGCCTTTTTTTTAAGTTACTGTTCTGTGAGGTTTTTTCCTAGGGTCATTGCTTTTGCTTTCTAAAGGAGTTCTAAGCCATGAAGAAATTATAGCTATTTTGCAGCTTATTCCTTTTTTAAAAAATGGACACAAAAGTGTGTGAAATTTTAAAACTTAACTCTTCAGTTACTACCCAAGTACCAGAGACTGAGGGCTGACCTTAACGGGACTTGTTTCAACAGCTTTCAAGTAGCAACAGGCTTGGAAGGCTCATGAATTGCATGTATGCACTGTGAGATTTAGTACAGAAAAATCTCTGTTAATCCGCCCTCATTATTTAATTATTCTGAAAGAACTCCCTCCCTGCAATTAGCATGGCAAGTCAGTCCTTAGAAATAATTGAGTGAATAGAATGAGGAAGGAAGTGTAGTATGTGCTTTCCATTGAAGGGTTATTAGTACATTAAAGCGGAACCAAATATGGTGTATAGTAGGAAAAGGAAGGAAGAATTTGTGAAATATATTGTTAAGAAGCAGCAATGTCACAGACCTTAAACCTTGTAGTTAAAAAAAAAAAAATTAAAAGTTTTTGAAGGGTAGCACCTGGGCATATTTCTGTATTACTTTGTTACTGCAAAATGAATAGTGTGTTTGTTTGATTTATTAAACCCAACCTTCTGAAACTTGTGGCTAAAAGAATGGGAATTTGTGGTATAATGCCCAACTCTTACACTCTGCAATGAAAACCTAAAAGCACTGATTGGATTTTTTGTTGTTATTTTTGTTCGTGTTTGGGTTTTTTTAATGCTGAAGTATTGAATTTCACCACTAATTCCAAATAGCTACTTTATTCTAAATAAATCCTGTTTAGGGCAGGTTTTTCACAGATATTGTAATTTCAAACTGTGTTTTGGTTTTAATTACTTGTCTTTATCTTGAATTTGTCCTTCAATATTTCTAATAGTAATTAGAATTTTGCAGTGAAGAGAAAACGGCATTTGACAAATACCATGGACACTTGGTTCAAATTTTTTTTTAACTGTCTTCTGTTTGTGTCAGAGCAGTAGCTGGGGGCTTTTTTTGTTTGCTTGGTTGGTTTTTTTACAAGTTGTATTCATAGCAAATCTAGATAGAATAGAGGGAAATGATTGTAAAATATCCCTTCAGCCTTATGGCTTCAGCATTTGTTTTTGTTCATGCAAACCTACTGAGAGTATTGTGTATGTGACTGAAAGCACCGTTTGGCCCTAAATACTTAAATGCTGAATAAATGAAAACATCTCAAAGTCCTCTGGAGCCTTTCAGTGGCCGGTGGAGTTTGTGAGGTGGGCGCTGGGTGTGTGTCACATCCATCTGAGAGATGGAGAATGTAGGGAATTCATGGAAAAAATCGAGCGCTGTGCTGCAAATCCTTAGGGGGAAAAGTCAACCAGCTCCAGATGTTGACATGGTTGACTGCAAGCACATGAAGTGCTGTGGATTTAACTCTTGCGGTCAGAGTGCTTTTTTTTTAACTGTTTGGCAGCTACCAAGGGAGAAACACATTTTCACTTCTGGAGAGAGATGAGATGGTGGGAGCAGTTAGGTTGCATTGCCAACAGTGTCTATCAGCCTATGAAAACAGAAGTGTTATTTATTAATTTAATTTTTAATCGGATGAGACAGGAATTCAGTCATTCTGAAAATACCAATTTTCTAGCATCTGATCAGCATGCCTCTAATAAAACTGAAATAAATTCTTACCATGGGCTAAGTACCTATGATATTATGAAATAGTGAAATTAAGCACCTTTGAGTCTCTAAGACTGTCAGTTTCATATGTTTCTTTCAGAATAAAACAGAATACTTGCAGTTATTAAAACAGAGGGAGCACCTTGCATCAATTAAAATGTTTGAGAGGTTAACTGGCATGTAAGTAGTTAAAATAGAATTTCAGTGTTGGTTCTTAGCCACAGTGGATTTAAATAGCAAAGTGTGTCAATTTTATGATACCATCTCAATCTTTATCACTGCCTCTGGGTGTATTTTTATTGTATTCTATTCCTTGACTGTCACGTAGTTGGTGAAGGTCATCCTGCTCAGGAAAGACCTAAAGAAATTGTATGCATATCAGTACTTCACTATTTTTTTTTGTTTGTTTTCCAGTAGCTACTGTGTTGAGGCTCTCTGGTGTTTCTTAAAGGTGCTTTTAAATTCACTGAATTAATTCAGAAAGTGCTAATTGTCCTGCCAGAATACTGTGGGAGTGACATGCTACAGTACTCTGACCAACAATACTTTGTGTAAATAACTTCCAAACCTTTCCAAGCTACTTGCGGTTTGTTTTTGCATTCACTAGTGCACTGACAATGTTTGGGCAGTGCAGTGTCATTTATAAACACATCATTAAAGAATCCAGCTGTTAAATATAAAGTTCAGGGTGTGCAGTTGACTTGTCTGGTCTTGTGTTTCTATTGTGCCCTACTGAATATAAAAATGCTCTTCAGGGTATAGGCTGTGAAAGTCTGACTTGGATATATGTGGCACTGGAGCCTTGTTGCATGACACTGGCAGCCTCAGACAACATGCAGGCAAATTTCCTGAGTGGTATATATCTCTCCTGAAATTCTGAGGAAGGGCATCAGAAATTCAGTTTAAAAGGCTCTTCCAGGGATTTAAAATGTGAAAGAAGGAGTCAAAGTAGAGACTGGCTGCAACAGCAGCAAGTCACTCAACAGCTGGCACCAAAACGTTACCTTTGGGATGAAATATATTCTGGACAGGTTAAATATTTTTTGTGGAAATGAAGGGATAGCACTTGGACTTGGTCTGTAAGTATACCTTCCATGCACTATGAGGGAGTAATGGAAGTGTGATCCATGAGGCATGCTTGGAGCTTGTCAGACTGGTATTAAAAAGTATTCAGTCAGTTGATATTTTTGTTAGTTTTTCCTTTTGCAATGTGCTTAGCGAAGTTTTGCGAGGCAACCTGTGTTCTGGACTCGCAAGGAAGACCTCATTACTGTCAGCCTGATTCAATAGATTTGCAGGCTTATGACTTAGTCTCTAAACTCTGTTTTTGTCTATTTATGTGATCGCATTTGCGATCTTAATGTTAAATGATCGGTGTTTAATTTCGTAGCTGGTTCAGCCAGAAAAATAATTTTTAGTGTAAACAAACTGAAGAATATATTAAAGTACGTGTTACAAAATATGTGATATTTTGAAGATAGTCTTTGAAGAAGTGCCTCTAACTTTGTGAATTCCCATTAAGCCTTTAAAATTATGTTAAATTACAGAATTTTATGGAAATGACAAGGATATTATTTCTGGACATAGGAATACATGAACACAAATACAAAAGCAGTTCCTCAGCTTTATCCATGTATAGTCTAAGCACAGGACTATATAATGTTTGATTGATAAGAGTTATTTTTGCTTGTGGAGTGTTCTGATGTTTGCAAGAATTATATTACCAATGGAGTAAAAATCCTGGCTTCTTCAAAAGAAATGCCTATTTCTTCCTACCCTTCTCCCTCACAAATGACTCAGTTCAAACATCTCCATTTTAAAATGTTCGGGGAGTTAGGCTGTTAGCAGAGGTCAGGCTTTAAAATTAATTAGGAGTTAATAATTGAGGTAAATAATTTCAAACTGTTAGATAAAGGGAAAACCAAAAAGGTTTACTTATGTTGACTGAGAAACAGCAGCCAGTAGGCTGCTGATAGTGAAACATAGTTTGCCCTCTACATAGTTATTAAGAGGCAAATATCCTTGTAGATTTTGGTTTGCTTGTTATGTAGTTAACATTTCAGTCTTACTTAGACCACATTGTCTGTGTGTTTCTGAAGCAGCAGCCCTTCCTAGAGGTGACACAGCCAAGCAGAGTTGGCATCTAGGCTGTGAGGGACCTCTGGAGATCAGGTGGTCCAGAAAAGCAGGATGAACTGCAGACCTAGAGGCAACTTAAAGGTGGTTCAAATAAAAACTAAAACACCTCAGGGAGTTTGACGATGCACATACGTTTGAAAGTTGTCTCCTCCTGCATTTGGGTGTTGAAGTAGCACATGTACAGCTTAAAAGAAAGGTACCATGCCTTCTCAGGATGGTTGCTGTTTAACATTGAATATTTTTTTAGTAATTTTATTTTTTCATCCTGGCACTCCAAGAAGTTTGGTCAGAGAGAAGCATATGTTCCCTCATGGCCTTGTACTTTCACCTGTTGCACAAAATCAGGGGTCAAGAACAGTATTAAACTGAAATCCTGGCAACATCCAAGCCCAAGAATTTTTTAGTGTCTTGAATGTGCAATAGATTTAATTTACATGCCAGTGTGTGAAGTTGGGTAGAGGGAGCAATAATGGCTCCCTCATGGCCAGAGGGAACAATAATACTTAAATTGTCCCAGCAAGGCTGAGAGAGTGGTTGCCAGTGACCTGAAGTTAAAACTCAAACTGTGCTCGAGAAAGAGAGAAAGAAAGAGGTCATGCAAGCACAGACGTGTGAGTAGCGGAGGATTTTACCTTCTTGCATAGTAACAACCTCATGAATTTTAAGCAACGTGGAATTGCTGTAGATGAGACTTGTCTGGCCATAGTGGTGATGTAATGTATGGGAGTATCACAAGATTCATGATCTTTAAAACAATGTATTGTAATGCAAGTGTTTTGTGGAGGCTACAAGTTTTCAGAAAAACAGGTAATTATCCATGGGTGTTTTCACATCTTGCTTTTCTTTTGCAACAGAGCTATAAAATGAGTTTTCTTTTTTTGTCATCATTTTAGGTCGACAGACTTTTTTGGGTGGGGTTTTTTGTGGTTTGTTTTTTGTTTTGGTTTGGTTTTTTGTGGGGTTTTATTTTGTTGTTATTCGGGATTTATTTGTTTGAGTCTTTTTCTTGGTTGGTTTTTTTCTTGTTTTTCCTTTTTCCTCAGAGGTGTCTGTCTGCATGGAAATTGCTAGTGAGCTTTGCTTCAGAATTAATTACATATATTATTCTGTATAGTGTATGACTAATGATACGATAGAAATAAATTTTTTTCTTGCATAAGTTCACCTTACAGTAAAAAAAACCCAACAAAAACACTACCAAACCAACCACACAAAAAGAGCTTCAAAATCAGGTAAGAGAAGAAGAGAATATTATCTTGAAAGGTGCATTTGCACTTTTGGAAAGAATCCTACAATGATATGAAGAAAGTAATTATAGTAATCATATAACAAAAACTAGTCCTTAAAAATGTACTGGTAGCACATATAGGCACACTGACAATAGACCAATTGTGTTTATGAAATTAATAAAAATAAAAAATTATATAAAGGTGTAATACAACATTAAATTGAGAAGAAAATTAACTGGGGTTTTTTGTTGCTATTGTTTGTGCAGTTGGACAAACAGAACATTCCAATGTAACTTTGAAGGAAGACACTGAACCTATGGAGGCAAATCCATCTCACTCAAGCACCAGGGACAGTGTAGATGCTGAGAAGGAGGATGCTCATTCAATTAAGCAGTTGCCAGCTTTGGAAGAAGATGCAGAAGACCACGTGTCTGAGCCACAGTCTTATGATCTGGGTTTTAAAAAGGTTTTTAAATTTGTTGGCTTCAGATTCACAGTGAAGAAGGAAAAAACGGGAAAATCAGAACCAGTTCAACTACTTACTGTAAAGAAAGAAACACAAGCCCCTGAAGGAGATGATGATCAAAAGGGAGTCAGCTCAGAAGAAACAGCAGTGCCCGAGGATGCACTCTCTGCAGAAGACACCACCAAAGATGCACTGAAAAATGAAAAAACAGAAGACGAATCTCCTAAAATACCAGAAGCAAATGAGATCTGTTCTCAGTCAGCTGCCTTAACTGCTGATACTGCATCGCCATTAAGAAAACTGTTTACTCAAGGATGGACGGGATTTAGAAAAAAGAAGAGTTTTAGGAAGCCTAAAGAAGATGAACAACAGTCTCCTGTGAAAGAAGAGGAGCAAGAAAAAGACGGGACAACATTAACAACTGAAACCATTGAAAAGGAGGAGAAATCTGAGTTTGAGAAGCAAGATGAAGAGAGGAATGTGACAGCAGTAACTATTGAAGTGCATGAGAAGGAGCAAACTGAAGGTGAAAAGCGGGAGTCAGAAAAGACTGTGGCAGCCTTAGGAGTAGAAGAAAGTGAGAAGGAAGAGCTAGTCAAGCATGATGAGCAGGGACAAAAAAAGGATCTAGCAGCAGCAGCTGTAAAAGAAAGTGCAGAGAAAAAAGACAAAGATGATCAAGGAAAGGAACTGGTGGAAGTCTCAGAAGATCTTGGTAAAAAGGGAGAGAAAACTGAAGAAGGAGGGAAAGAAGGTGAGGTGACAGAGAAAACACTAAAAACAGAGCCAGTGGTGCCTCTTGTCACTGACAGTGTGAATGGAGAATTGAAAACATCCTCAGAAGTCCTACCTGTGGGAGAAAAACTGGAGTCAATGGAGAAGTGTGAAATAGATGACAGAACTGAAATATCCTCTGAAGAGAAATTTGAAACAATTGAAATTTCTAGTGAACAGCTTAAAAAGTCTGAAGAAAGAGAAGGGGATAAACCTTCTCCAGTTGGGAAAGAGACATTAGATGAAAAAACAGAGAAAGCAGAATTGAAAATGTCACCTAAAGCAGATGACATCACACAAGGAGAAGCTCTGGATAGAACCACAGAGAAGAAAAAAAGCAAAGAACGTACTTTGAGTGCTCCTGGATCAAAATCCATTTCTGCTTCTGAACATTCACTTGACACAGAGGATGGTCAACAGTCAGTCAAACCCATTGATGAGGGACTACAGAGGAAAACTGGCATAGTTATGACTGATACTGACAAACCAGATGAAATAACCATATCTTCTGAAGAGGCAGCTGGAAAAAGGCTTCTGGAAGGTGTCACAAATGAAGCTGAACTCCTGTCTTCTCAAGAAAAGACTAAACTACAAGGCAGCCCTTTAAAGAAACTCTTTACAGGTACTGGATTAAAAAAACTCTCTGGAAAGAAGCAAAAAGGCAAAAGAGAAGAATCTAAGTTAGGGGAACAGGGTGAACCAGTTCAGCACTTATCAGATTCCCCAGATAGCCCAGAGGAACAAAAGGGGGAGAGTTCTGCTTCTTCTCCTGAGGAGATGAATGAAATTCCTTCTTTAGAAAAAGCTGCAGATGGAATGCAGGCCACTGAAAATGAAGATGCTACAATTCCAGATGTGGAGCGAAAAAGAGAAAGTGTTACACCCTGGGCATCGTTCAAAAAGATGGTGACTCCCAAGAAACGTGTCAGAAGACCTTCTGAAAGCGATAAAGAAGAAGAAATTGATAAGACAAAGAGTGTTTCAGTGTCTGCAACTGAAAACCTTGTTGATGAAAATCAGGGAGAACTAAAAGAAAATGGGATTGACCAGAAACCAGAGAAAACTGCGGAAGAGCCCAAAAGAAAGGTTGATACTTCTGTGTCCTGGGAAGCTTTTATATGTGTAGGTTCTTCAAAGAAAAGAGCCAGGAAATCATCATCATCTGATGAAGAAAGCCAAAAAATAGAAGAGTCTGGACAGAGCAAAGAAACAGCAACAGAACTTACTAGTTCTCAGGAGAGTGATCAAGGACAAGGGAATTCTTCCCCAGAACAAGCTGGAAGCCCATCTGAAAGTGAAGGTATTTCAACATGGGAATCATTTAAGAGGTTAGTCACTCCAAGAAGGAGATCCAAAACCAGAATGGAAGACAGAACTGAAGACTCTGTTGTGGGATCTAGCCTGGATCATTCAACATCGGATGGCGAGCCTGGAAAAGATGAATCATGGGTTTCATTTAGAAAACTGATGCCTGGACGTAGGAAGAAGAAGTCAGATGGAAAGCCAGAACCAACTCATCTTAAACAAGCAAGAGAAGACATGGCAGAAACAGCTGAAGAAGATTCTGATATTCCAGCTGTTGTTCCTTTATCTGAATATGAAGCAGCAGAGCAGGAGAAAATTGAGGCCCAACGAGCAAAAGATGCTGAAGCGATGAAAGAACGAACCTCAGAGGAAGAAGGAGCAGAAAAATTAGAGGAGACCCTAAGGATTGAGCAAGGATATGAGGGGCTGGTACATGCAGTTGCTGTTACAGTTGTGGAAGGAGAAAGGGCAGTAACCAGCATTGAGGAAAGGTCACCATCTTGGATATCTGCTGCTCTGACAGAGTGCATTGAGCAGGCAAGAGAAGAGGAAGAGAAAGAAACTCTGAAAACAGATGAATTGGATGTTATTGTAGATGATGCAGTGGTAGCTGCTAAGGCAGTGCCAGAGATGAGAAAGGATGTAGGTGATGACACCACAGCAAGTGAACTGGAGCTAACCTCAGAAGCAGTGACAGCTCTGGAGACAGCAGAAGCTTCCTGTGCTGAAGAAACGATGGAAGTGTCCCTTGCTGAGGAGACAACTGAGATGGTTTCTGCTGTTTCACAGTTGTTGGAAACCCCAGATACTACAGAGGAAGCTACACCTGTACAGGAAGTAGAGGCCACTGAACAAAATTTGAAAGAATTAGAAAAACAGACAGAAAAAGTTCTTCACGAAGTTGCTGAAAGAGTAAAGTCAGCAGATGTAACACAGGTGATTAGTGCAAGAACCATGACAGAAACTATAATTACAACAGTAGAGGGACTTGAATCGGAAGTAAAAGATGATGTCAGAGATGGGAATATTGCAGGCCAGGAAACTGTTTTGCTTGAACAGGCCTTGGAAAAAGGAGAACACGAGAAATTCCAGCCCCAGCAGAGTGCTGGAAACATTCAGGGCCAAAACAGAGTTGAAGAGAGTGTTTTACATGAAGGTTCAGAGAAAAGTGAAATAGCTGCTGCAGTGGAAGAAAGCACACAGAACAATGAAAATGTGGATGTATTGAGAGATGAAAGCCAGTGCCAGGAATGTGAAGAAGCAGGCCATGAAGAAGTACATGAAGTGCAGAGGACAGTAGAGGAACCTTCAAAACAAGAGAAACTGCCCATAACAGAGTTGACAGTAGATGAGACAAGAGATGAATATGCTCCAGAAGTACAGACTGCAGTAAGTATTACATAGAACACAAAGGTTGATTTGTCAAAAAAATCAGCAAGTGTTAGATATTATACCTAATTTAGAACTAGGTTATGGCCGTATTACTGTCAAGGACCTTCCTTGTGCAACCTGAGACAACTGAAGTTCATTTCCAGTGAGACACACACACACTGATCTCCAGAAGGAGCAGCCACTGAAGCTTGTGTGCAGGGTGGGGTGGATGCGATGCCTGCAGAAATGGAATGGGAGATGGTGTGCATGGATCTGAAGGTGCTGAAATGATTGCCATTAGGGCTTCTGCACAGCACAGGGTGACTGAAGATGAACAACTGAGATACAGATGTGATCCATGTGACACCATACATGGTGGTATCTTCAGTTACAGGCAGAAATACAGTTATAGCTGAGGTACCTCTGCAAGGGGAGGACACGAAATGACACCACTATCTCCAGCTTTAAATGCTGCAGTTATTTGCCTGATGCATTCCTACCTTCTTCCCTACCTCCCCACCATCTTCCTGGCTTAGTCTTGGTGTCAAGTGCTGCTGGCACTGCTCCCTTGCTTTAGGCTGCCCTTTGATTAATGAGCTGTCCTCAGAAACTGAACAGAAGCTGGGATCTTGGTGAACCACTCAGTGTTAACCCGAGATGCTCTTCCCATAACTCTTGTCCTTTTGGATGTTTCTTGTGCTTTTTCACCCAGAACATTGCTGGTCACTCCCTGCTTGTAACTGTTTTCACAGAGTTGTTGCAATTCTCTGCAGGTGCTGGACAAGACAGGGGATGAAACCTCTTCCTTGGGACTTGGAGTTGAAGAGCCTGTGAAGATTGAAGGAGATGGAAAAACCCTCACTGTGGTCCCTGTTAAACCTGAAAGACAAGATGAAATTCCTGACTTAGAAGAGCAAGTTTTTACTAAGGGAGTTAGCGAGGCACCTGCTCTAAGAGAGGAAGAGGAAGATGATGCTGTGCTCATCGGAGTAAAAAGCACAGAAGTCACAGTTCCTGAGGCTCCACTGCAGAACAAGGTAAAACCTTCTGACGTTCCTTCAGGAACAGTTGGCTCAGAAGCAGCTGCGGGTGCTGAGCAGAGTGTGAGCAATGGGACTGACAGGGACGTTGCAGCAAAAGATTCTGTGCCTGTCCTAGAGCCACAATCCGGGGAGAAAACAACTGATACCTCCTCCCAGAGGGATGAAACCAAAGACGGCAAAACGGAAGATGCTGTGCTCAAGTCTGAAAAGTGCTTGGAGAGCCCTACCGCTGTTGCTGAGTCTCCCACACCGATTGAAGCAGGCAGTGTATCTGAATTAACATCAACATGCCCAGATATTGTTGAAAATGGAAGTGCTGTCATTACTGATGCAAGTCCTAAGAAATGTGAAACACCCAGCAGCTTGGCTGAAGAAGAAACTCTGGGAAAAAAACAAGACCTTGTAGAAACCTTGAACTGTCAAGGCTTCCGGAGAGAAGATAGCAAAAATGAGCAATTGACAGAAAAAGCCAAAGAAGTATCTGAACATGGAAAGCAGGAAGCTGTAAGAGATGATGAATGTTCAACTACTGTCCAGCAAGAGGTTTTAACTGTGCAAGAGGAAGGCTCTGACTCAGCCTTCCCACAGGCCAAAAGCTTGGAGACTCTGAAAACACCTGTGCCTGCAGCAGGTGGACAGCATGTTGTGGCAGAAATGGTGACAGCCAGAACTGTACAGCCATTGGCAACCACACCAGAGCAAATGGCTTCTGAGGAGGTCCCAGTTACTACTATAGACTATTCAGGCTGTGGGACCGCAGGGCTTGATAGTGCAGAGGCACCCGAGCCTAGAGTAACTTGTGCTTCTGTGAACGGAGTATCAGAGGAGCAAGAGAGGCCCCAGAGCACCGCGCAGCCCAAACAAAATGGTATTCCTTGCAGCCACAGTGTGCCTCGCAGCCACCCAGAATTTGAGAAGCATGTTGTTCAGTCTGTGATTATAGAGTCCCAGAGTACAAAAATTGTATTGAGTGCCATCGAGTCGGCTGTTCACAAACTTGCAGAAACAGAAGAGTCAGCTGCCTTTGAGTCAGAGCAGAGCATTAAGGCCATGGGGAAAAGCCCGTCAGATACAAATAGGCATGAACTTCTGGGAAGCATGCAGGTAGATGAAAAAACCCTAGTAAAAGAGGAAGAGATACGAAGTAAAGAACCAGAGCTCCAGCAACCAGGAGGAGTGAAATCTACCCTAACAGAGTCTGCAGAAATTCATACAAGTGTAGAAAAAACAAAAGACATGCTTTTAACTTCTGAGGTTCTGAAAGATGGACAAAGTCAGAATTCCTTAACAGTTTTGAGTAGCCCTGAAGACATTCCAAGGGGAAGTGTGATACTTCAGAAATCAACACTAGAACAAAGTACTGCAGAAGATTCAACCAAAGATCCCCTAGAAATACATCCATCAAAATTAAGAGAAAAAGAGGTTGGGCACATAATGGAAATCTCAGACCAACATACAGGCCAGCAGACATGCAGAGAAAGTGAAGAACAACAATGTCACCTGTCAGTGGAAGATGCCAAAACACAGATGTGGGAGGATGATAGTTGCCAAGAAGGAACATCTTGTGATAGACAAAGTCAGAACTCGGTGGCTTTGACGCCTTGAACGTAAGTAGCATTTTTAGCCAGTAATTTATTTCTTTTTCCAAGATAGTTCTTAGGGTCTCCAAACCTGTTCTCTCTAATGTGGTGAGGGTTTTTTTGTTTCTTTTAATTATTCTGCTGAAGGGCTACTCTCACTTCAGTGGCCTTTGACTTGGCCTGTAGTTGAGCATGGTATTTCTGGAAGGTAGAAAAGTTACTTTCCAGTTTTCCTAGATAGGAAACATGTCATATGGTATGTTTAACATACGGGATTTAATCCACAAACACACTTCTCTGACAAAACTCTTTTTAAAATCCTAAAGGATGTGAGTGTTGCCTTATGTGGTAAACCTGGAGTGCCTCATGTACAAAGGTTTTTGCACTTCAGTGAAATCTGAATCAGAAATGATGGATATTACCTCTCCCTAGGATATATATATACTGCACTTGCTTTACTAAGTAACGAGACCTTTATCCCCATCTTTGAGAACTGTGTGGGAAAATAAGATGTTCTTGAGAGAGGAAGTTGTTATTACTAAAGCTTTTTTACCGTTGTCTTTCTTTCAGATATGCTAAGCATCCATGTGGCATTTGGAGAGATGCCAGTCCTAGAGAACAACTGACAATCCTGCGACAGAACCAGGAGCTTTATTCACTACCCCTTATTCTTGGATGTTAACATCTGTTTTTTTGAAGACCTCACCTTGTCATTTCTATTGAAAAACAATGCCTTTAATGTTGGCTATATCCACACCCGTGTTCCATCTGCAGGTCATTTTTCTCTGCCCAAAATAATCCATTTAGACTGGAGTTGCACCACTGAGTGAATGGGCAGGCCACTAGAATTTGTGCCACGGTTATTACTGTCCCCTCACTTTAAAGTGTGTCCTGCCTGTCCCACCTCCTTGAATCCCTTCACTCATCCCTGAATCCCCCTCCCTTCTTTTTGCAGTCTCCCTTACCCACCACATCATCTGTAGCTGCCTTGATCTGACCTATGAGCAGCTGTAGATGCTGTTCAGCTTGTGTGTGAGGGGAAGGAGGAGGGCTCACCGATGAGAACACATGAGACTTCTGGCTGAGTTGCAGATGTGTCTGTCACACAGCAGGAACTGGATCACGCACAAATTGTTGAGCAAGATGCTCAAGTTTGCTGCCTTTCAGTCCCATTCAGGTATCTCTGTCCATCCTTCAGTTGTATTTGTGTAGGCCTGATTTAGTCAGAAATTATTTCTACAGTGTAGCTTGAAAGGAGATTGAGAAATACCCTCCTTTTTTTTTTTCAGACTTCAGGTCTCAGGACTGGACTGTAATGTATTGAGTATTTATATGTATGTCTTAAACCCAGTTCTGATTTTAATGTAGAGCTGTGATACTTATGTACAATTTAGGTGTACCCTTAAATGAATTTTGTAGAGTAGCCTGGAGAGGAAATTGATACTATTGGAGCAGAAATTGATAACATGTCATTTCCTATTTATTGTTCCAGGTTTTTCCCCTTGTAAAATCTCTCAAAAATTTGGCTGTCTCGCTTTGAATATTTATATATATATATCCTAAACCCAGTTCTGATTTTGATGTAGAACTGTGATATTTCTCAAGACAAAAGGAGAGCCCTGGCCTGTGTCAGATCCACCAATCACTTCTACTTGCTGTCCTCCCTGGTTTCTGAGAACCCCCCCAGACTTACTGTTTTGCTGTTGCCTTGTTCTTGTACCACAACCTTTATATCTCACCCCTGTCATTCCAGAGTCTGCTAATTTCTGGTCACTGCCCATCCAACTCCAAGTCTTTCTTACACCTACACTGTCTAACATCTTTCCTGCATACAAACTTTGTCCTCTCCCAACCCATGCCGAGACTGCTTTCCCACCCAGCATTTTCTGAGATCCTCCCCACTCCTATCAATTCTCTGTCTTTTCTGAGGCAGGAGTAGGAAGGAGGGTAAGGGCTTGGTGATGGGTTCTGCCTTGAATTGCAAAAAGCTGATGAGATCTTTGGGGT
Source organism: Pachyramphus minor (assembly GCA_013397135.1). Classification (NCBI taxonomy): domain Eukaryota; kingdom Metazoa; phylum Chordata; class Aves; order Passeriformes; family Tyrannidae; genus Pachyramphus; species Pachyramphus minor. The sequence goes on from VYXB01000251.1 coordinate 820,894, forward strand.
GCCGAGGTCTTAAAAAGCTTCACGTAAGATGGATTGGACTGACAACAGCTGTAGATCAGAATGAACAGGGTGATAGAAGGATGGTTAGAAGTCCCAAGCCTGAGAGTCCTGGGATATCTGTCAGTTGGTCCTCTCATTTGTTTACATTAAAATCAAACAATGGGTACAAGTCCGTACTTTCAGCCCTGATCTCTAAAGTGAAGGTTATAGGTCGCACGTTGTGAAACCAACTCCCACCAAGTTGAACAATGCCTCACTATCATACCTGTATAGTAATTTATTTTAAAATCAACTTTTAGTGTACAAATGCTCTTGTTACGGCAGGTGCTTGCCTCTCCTCAAGGCTGCACATCCAGCAAGCAATGTGACTGATTGCACTGGTGTGATTTTTCCTTACCTCAGAGCAAATTATATAAATATTTAAAGCCAAAACAATGTGGTTTCAAACAATCCAGTCTATCTCTGTCCATCATTAGCGGCAGCTTTCCCCCTTAGCTTTGGGCAATTCCAAAAACCTCGGTTGATTTCCACACATTTAAGTTGGCTTGCAAGGTAATGATGCTCTTAATAACACCTTACAAGTGCAAACTTGGCTGAATTTGTACAAACTGTATACCTATGTACCTTAAGCCATATTGCAATAACTGCAGCAGGTAAAACAAAATAACAATAGCATGACCTGTGTAATCCCAATTCTTACGTTTGTAGCTCCAAAGCTGTTAATAATATGTAAAGTTAACTCTTGTCTGAACCTCATTAAAATAAAGCTAGCTTTACCACAATGTAAATTGTCTGTTGGTAGTAATTGGGCAGGCAAGGGTTTTAAGTTGCCTGTTTTCTCCATTTAATCCAGGGCCTTTGGTAAGCAATGCAACAAACCTAACAAAAACAAAAGCTTCTTATAACTGACAGCTAAAAGAACTACTGCACCTGAAACTACGCTAATGGTGCAAGGAGCATGCCTCCACAGAAAGATACTACTTTGTTCCAGCATATTGCTTTGGCCTCTGAAATTCTCCTTTGAGACTGTGACTTCTGGCTTGTGCTTAAAAGCTTGAAGCTTTCTCTAATCCAATGTATTGGGTTTCCAAATTTGAATTTGTGTTTTTAAGGTAGATTTTCATTGATTAAATAAAATGCAACTACAAATTTGTTCTAACCTGTGTATGTGGTGTGGTTTTTTTTAGCTTGCTTAGTGTAAGTTATTTTTTTCATGGTTGCTTCGTTTTCAGAAAGTTAGATTTGTTCCTGAGAATTAATTTGTTGTTGACTGACATTCAGCCTGTGATTGGAATGTAAGGAACTAATTATGGAATTAAATTACAATTTGGCTCTAAATTTCTATAAAAAGTGCATACTTCAGAAGAAGTAATAAGGTACTTAGGAAGACTGAAGAATAAAAAAACCTTCCATTAAATTCAAGGTAGGTAACAGTATTCAGTGAGCCAGATTATTAAATCATATGCCTTGCTGGTGTGACTGAAGTATAAAAAAACTTCAGTAAAGTAACAACGTAAGTATCCACAGAAAGTTTTTCACAGATTAATAGAGTAAGAATCTTGGGCCCATAACTGGTATATTCTAAGCTCCCGCTCTTCTGCTTAGCCAGGGTATATTCCTCATGGCACCAAAAATCTGGACATGCTGGTTATTCATGTTCACAGACCTTGGACTTCAGATGTGAAGTTTTTCCAGTACTGTATGTTCTGTGGCTGAGGATGATTAGCAGCATTTGTATCTCAAAAGACTCACGTAGATTCACACCTGAACTAATTTTGCAATAATTATTCCTTCTTAGCTAAGATGCTAAATCCAGTATCTGCAATACTTAGCTCCACTGGTCGCAGCAAACACAGGGATGTTGGGACGCTGCAGGATTCCTGTCCCTCTTCTGGCTTTTGCACTGTGTCAGGGAGCTCGCACTGGAAGTGACTGATACGGCTGTCCAGCTCTGGCATCTGGAGGTACAAACCAAACCAGCATTTCCCACCAGACATTGTGGTCAAGGTGTACACAGCCTCTGCTGGTGTTTCTGCAAGGTTTATGCATTTGTACTGTGCTGTTACTGGTTAGTATGAAGTCCTTAAACAGTCACCTAAGTAGGGATTGAAGTCCAAGCCTTCTGCTTCTCAGGGAGGTTTGTGTGCTCTTTTCTCTTTTGCAGGGCTGTTTTATTGGCAATAGCTCAAGTATCCTGCCTGTTAGCTCAAGCTATGGAAGCAGATCCCATGCAATTCAGAGCATATGGGAGGCAGCTGTGCTCGCTGAGGGACCTGCACAGCTTGGATACAAGCAAGTGCCTGGGGATGGGCAGGCGGCTTGCCGAAAGCTGAGAGGATTCCTGAGATGATCATGTCTGGATGCTGAGCGCTGGATGTTTGTCATTCACACTGCCACATGGGAGGGGAGCAGTCCGGAGGAGGCTGAGGCCCTGCAAGGAAGGATGTGGCTTGGAATGAGGAGCAATGTGGAGCAGAAGGCCAGTAGAATTGGTAGCACGGGGTTTGGAGTCCTAATTTTGAGTGGGTGAATGAGAAGTCATAAAAAAGGATGACTCTTACCTCTGTGAACATTTTAAGATGCTGCTAACAAGATAGAAGCTTAGCGACCACAATGCTAATACCTGCCTGAGAGCTGATGTCATCTCTAGTTGGACATTAAATTTACTCTTTACAAAAGTAAGAATGAAAGATGGGAGTCTAGTAAAGGCCTCTCTCTGTTCTGCTCAAATGTCCTCTTGAGAAAATACTATCACCTCCTTAAAAAAGGAATAACAGTTTCAAGGAGCATATCCTCTTCCTCCTTGAAAATGTCATCCGTTTCCAGAGCTTGAAAAGGTCACATATAATCATAGAATTATTTGGGTTGAAAGGGACCTTAAAGATCATCTGATTCCAACCTCCCTGCAATGGGCAGGGCAAGGACTGATGATATGATGAAACGAGGGAAGCAGAAGTCTGATATGCCATGGGAACTGTGCCCTGGGGACAGTTTCTGTGGCAGCTTGACCCTGTCCTCATGATCTGCTCTACAGATATGTCTCTCTCCCTCCTACAAAGGCACCAGACTAGGAAGGATAACCAACACAATGCTTGTTCCTCTAAGCAGCTAGACAAGAGGGAATTGTAGAAAGTTGCAGGGCATTTAGAAGCCTGCTGCTGTTCTGGAAGGCAGACATCCCAGGAAGCCTTCAGGAAGCAGCCCAGCAGAAATCCCTGCCTCCTCACCAGTGCAACTGTCCCCTTGGGGGGATCTTCTGTGTGCTCTCAACCTTCCAGTACTATGGCCTCGTCTCCCCTCTACAAGGTCTCTGTTTCTGCTTTGTAAACAGGTTCCTTGTATTTCCAAATTAATTTCTGAGAGATGTTCAGTACACAGTCCCAGAGGCAGCATGACAGTCAGTGGTGCCTGTCATTTCCCATAAAACACCTGTATGAATTGGAAAACCTGACACACACACACCACTGCTTGTACTAACATGTCTCCCTTTCACCATTCCAGGGGTAGTCAGGAGGCTGACAAACAAAAAGAAAGAGAAAGGTGATCTTCAGCCAGTGTTTGAGGGTAGTGCATGCCCAGAGCCTCAGAATGCCCAGACCCAGGGAAACACAGGATCCTGTGCTTCCCCCACTCCCTACAGCAGCGGGAGCGACTGTAAGTGTTGCACACTTGTGCATCTGGCCCTGGCCACCAGCACTAGGATCACTTCTTGTGTGTGCTGAGACCCTCTGACAAGACATCAAGGGAGGAGGACAAACCTGGGGGGAGGCTGACTGCGGGATTTGAAATCCACCTGCTTTTGTAGTTGAAAAGTTGGCCAAAAAAGTTTAGAGTTTTCAAGGCTGGCTCACTAAGGCAGAGGAGCCTGGAGGGTTACTTAGAGCTCAGAGAGGAGGCTGTGCTCAGGGAAGATGGGGTAAGGGGCAAACATCAGCCAAACTGAGAGACTGCCTGGCAGGGTAGTCATCCCACAGTCCCTGTCAACCATGAGGGTATTTATTCAGAGAAAGCTCTTAGCCCAAATCCATCTGGGTTTTTTCATCTCCCAGCCGGTATTTTCACTATCATTTCGTGAGCACAATTAAGAATTACAAAGACAAATATAACCTGTCTATTATTCTGCAGCTGACACAAACTCTTCCAAAATAGAATATTTGCTGAACAATCTTGAAAATAGCATTATTCTCTTTGGCATTAGTCTCCCTGCTGGGGAAATGCTTTTATTGGATTTTTGCATAATCTGTTTTGATCCTACAATTGGATTCTCGTTCATACATCCTCTCTCCTCATTAATGCCGCACAGATGCAGGGGAGGAACCTGCATCAGTATGAATGATGTGGCAAAGGCTGGGCATATTGCCTACTTTTCCTCATGCAATAGCATATTTAATTAAAAAAACACCCAAACAACCAAAACAGACGACACCCCTAAGCCATTATTGACATCAATTGGTACAAGCAGGCTCATATTCACTATGGCAGTATATTGACTATATTGAAATTACTATTTTGTTTTCTTTCACTCATAACCAATAGTTGCTTATGAAAAGAACAGATACAACACTTCTTTCTGTAATCATTGTTCCTTGATAAGTCTCAAGGCCCTGGATATTCCTGTTATTAGTTAGTTATTTTTCCAATATGAGAGACATGATATTTTGTTTTCACTTTCCTATTAAGAGCTTGGATCTCTTGGGTAGCATCAAAGCTTACAGCCTAAGCTATAGAAATTATTTTGCTTAAAACTTCCCCAACTCCGTTTTGAGTTTTGACTAATGCACAGGAGCACAGTGGTGATGTGGTATGGCAAAGCAACCTGCTGTATTTTTATATCATACTGTAGAAACAAGGAATCTTGGGACGTCACTGAAAAAATAATGTAACACCTCTTGAATTTTGAGTTGTAAACTACGAAAGGTATTGATTAATTGTCCCCATTGAGAGACAAGGTACAATTAGCAGGAAAATGGCTGTGTGTGTCATACTGACAAGAAGCAGGGAAGCAGAAGAGCACCGCTGGAGGACTGTAGGAGCAGAGACTAACATGCATCAAGTGATGTAATATTCCTACTACTGAAAACAAAATGTTTATTATGACAAACTTGGCATCAGGAAAAAATCAGAGAGGCTTTACAATCCAGAAGAATATTTAAATCAGTTGAAAAACAATGATGGCTTTTACTGAATGTTAATTTGTTATTTGTTTGCAGCAATGCAGATAATATGTCCACTGTGGCTTCTCAAGGATGAAGTCCTCTTACATTCATAAGAATATGTTCATACATTCATATGAATGACTGAAGTAAGAGTAAGATAAAGATAAGCTCATAGCTTTAAAGTAGGAGCAATGAACCAAAAATACGGTGAAGCTAATACTTTCCCATTCTGCTGGAGGAAAGGGGAGGGTTTCTTTAAAATTTGCTAAAAACAAGAAACACGAAAGTATGTGGTTAAATAATTATGATCTTTAAAGTGTAAGGTTCAGTGTAGCTCAGTTTTCCCCCTCATTACCTGTTTTCTTAAGTAATAGAGACACCAAAACCGTCTGCTTGATTCCTACTCTAGATACAGCATACAGACCAAAGTTTAGAAGGTTATGTTTGAATTTTAAATGGGCTAGACTGAAATATTAATGATTCCTCAGCTTAGAAGAGCCTAAAATAGATTGTCAAGTGAGCAGTGCTGAGGTTAGCCTGTTTTGATGTTCCGGGAAAAAATCTACAGCTCTTTCTAATTCTGTTGTGATCTCAAAATGTAACCAAACCACGAGCACTGAGTGTCCCTAAAGTGAGAAGAAACTGTTTTTTAAGCAGAGAAAACTAAACAGAGGGAGTAGAAGTGCTGGTGCTTGGAGAATTAACATTTCTCACCCCTTCCTAAGTTGGTGCTCCAGGCTGCAGGAACAGCTGGACATTTCTGTATTTTATGTGTATGTGCACACATGTCCATGCATACACAGACCCTCCCTCTGCAATGACACGCTCAGGCTCTGTCTCCTCTCTGGATCTGGGGACAGGGAACTTCGGCAGCTGCACTGAAGCCCAAATAATTGTTTCCCCTTGGCCTTGTACTTCCCTGGTGCAGCTGGAACATGGTGTGCAGGGAAGTGCCGGTATTTCCGTCCTGTGAACTTTCTCTGCCACCTGTTTCTCAGTTCAGGGGTCTCTCCTGGCATCGCTGCTGCTGCTGGAGTGTGGGGGACACAAAACGCCCTCTCAAAGCTGATTTCCCCTTGTATACCTGCCCCTGCCAGCCTCGAGACTTGGTGCCTTTGAGTGCTCTGCAGTGCAATGTGCAAAGGACTCTGCTCTCTGGGGCAAGCCTGCTGTGAGACAGGGCTGCCAGACTCCCTTCTGCAGGCTTTCTGTGGCTTCCCAGGTCAGCTCCTGGGTATGGGGGATGCTCTTGGGGTATGTAGTGGCTGCCCCTGCAGAGGGCGGGGGGACGACGAGGTGGGAGGCCGCAGAGGTTGCACTGGTGTGACTGCACCATCTAGTGCTGTCCCTGCGCACCCACTGCTGGACACGGCCTAAAAAAGGCTCAGCTGGGGTTTCTCACAAAAAGAAATCAAAATTAAAAACGACCTGGGTTGTACCTCAAATGTGAGTAGAATCATACATCCTTCATAACACCTCAAAATCTGGATAAATTGGTGCGTCAAAGGCAGTAATGTCTAGACATTGTCTTTCCAGTTAAGCTTAGCTTCCATCCAGCTCAGGCAGCTGTTAAAGAGGAAAAAGCAGGACACAGCACTAGCTTCCATCAGTGCACAAAACACACACGTGAAATAACGAGCTGCTTCAGTGGGCTCTAAAGGAAAAACTGGTTCAGTTCTAGATCACTGCTATATTCAGGGCCAGCCTGAATAAAGTCAGAAAATGATAAGGCAACAGTAGAAATAGAGCCCAGACCCACAGCAGCTGCTCCCTTGGCTCTGGCTCAGTGCTGCCCTAAGGCCTGGCCAGTGCTGGGAGAAGCAACTGTGGCAGCAGGAAGAGCGGCACCTGTGCTGGCAGGGAGGCCAGAAACAGATCAGTTCCGTGCCTGCAGCCTTGAAAAAGTAACTGTTTCGTAGCTTCTGATAAGTCTGAAAGTCCTCAGACCTCCAAGCTGGGATGCGGGAATATACCATTTTATCCTTAAAAGCCTTTGGCAGCAGGTCCAGCAGAAGCTGGACTGCTGAGGCTCTCCTGCTTCCTGGGGTGATAGAGGGAACACCTGCAGCGTGATGTAAAGGAAGCTGACTGGAGCACTGGAATCATTAGCCTTAGCCAAGGTTAGGTGGTAATGCCTTCTTCCAAGAGGTTCTCCACAGCATGTTTGCAGATATACAAGTATATACCACAAATGGTAAAAATCAGAGGAGAACCTCAAATAAAATAAAGGTAATGGAAAATAGCCTGACTGTCACTGAGAAAAGGAGAAAACAAAATGGGGAAATAGAGGAGCACCACTGAGCATAAGTGGTTTTGGAAAATGTACTGAGATAAAGAGAAACTCTGAATCAGTTAGATGTACAGACATCTAACGAATGCTGGTTTACAGCAATTAGCTGGGTTTCCCTCATCCACTCTTCATGTTAGTACTCTGGGATCTATACCCAGGGACACTGGCAAGACAGTTCAAATTTAAAAAAAAAAAAAAATTACTAAAGCAGAGGATTTTAAGGATGTGGTCTTATGGATACCCACATGGCAAGTGGCAACTAACAGCAGATTATGGAGGCCTGACAGCTGCTGCCAAACCACTCATTCCCTCTGTTCCCAATAGGGCTGATATAGTCAGTCCTCTTAATGATGGAGGGCATCTACTGACATGAAAGAAATGTTTTTGATGACCCCAGCACCAGGGGCAGATCACAGGAGGTTTGCTTTCATCTGGCAGGGATGTCACAACACATTTACTCCTCTATCCCAAATCTTAAACCATAGCCGTAGCATACATATAGCTCACGCTACATTGGCTAAAGAGCTGGAAATATTAAAATTTCCACAAGAGGTCACTATGAGGCAGTGCATTAGAGATGCCTTAAGAGGTGGCCACTTCCCAAAATCTGTAAAGACTATGGACACTTGCTACAACACTCCCATGATCAACTGGGGCAGAGATACCAGAAGGAACAAGGGCCCAGTTAGGAATTCATCTTTTGGAGAGTCGGATGGACAGGTGGGAGAAAAACATATGCTACAAGAAATCCAATGGTTACCCCTGTCCCAGAATAAGAAATTAGTTATGTGCTGTGCTTGGAACTTTAGGATCTTGGAGGGTACATATTCCAGTATTTAGCATAATAGCCTGACTACTCCATAACTTACTAGAGAAAAATGCAGTCTGGGAATCGACCCTACAATATAAGAAGACCCCTAGAGCCGTTAAAAAAACCCATAAATGTGTATCAGTCACTAGTACTCATCTACCCTATGTGGCCACTCTCACTGTGGGTCCAGGTGAGAGAGAAGGGATATTGCTGGGGACTAGAGCAATAGTGGCTGCCTGGATCCATGCAACATCACATTACTTTGGGTTCCAAATCACAGCAGAAAATTACATTTGTGTAAGAATGCAGTCAGACATAACAATAAGACTATTATTACATAATTATGAAAAGAAAACTGATTTTGAATAGGAAAGCAGAGATTATGACTTCACGGGAAGTTCTTGAAGCTGGGCAGTGGGGTCTTAGAGAAGGCAAATACACTTCCCCTCTAATAAAGCTTTTTGAAAACTGAAAAGAGCATGAATGTTTATTTCCATGGTAAACATGGAGTGCCTCACTCAAGCTCACAAAGCTTTTTACAATTCAGTGAAGTCTGCATCAGAAAAGATGAGAGGTATGATCTCTCCCTAGACCATTTTCTGCACTTGCTTAACTGAGACCTTCATTATCTGCATCTCTAAGAACTGCCTGGGAAAATATGATCTTGATAGTAAAGTTGTCATTAATAAAACTTCCTTAATTCTCTTCTTTCTGTCAGATACACTGAGCCTTCATGTGCCATTTGGAGGGGTGCCAGTCTTAGAGAAGGACTGGCAAGGCTGTGGCAGAGCCAGAAGCTTTATCCATGAGGCTTAATTCAGGAATGCTGACAGTTGTTCTTTGAAGACTTCACCTTTTTGTCATGGTTATTAATAAACAATGCCTTTAATGCTCAGTATAGGTACATCTGTGCTCCGTTCAAAGATCTGAACAACCAACTCAAGATCATGGCAGGTATCTCGACACAATCCCCTCACAGAGGGCAGCAGGGACTTCCCTGCCACCTTCTCCCTTTTCATATCAGGAGACAGGGACAGAAAGAGGAGCATCTTCTGAGCATGCTCTCAGGTGAAAGAGAAAATGAAACTGCAGAAGAAAAGACACAGAGAGAAGGGGAGAAAATCATATTCTCTTTAGTACTGCAGTGCTTGAAATACTTGTTTGGTGCCATTCCACCTGAACAGGCAGTGTCCTGTGCCTGCACTCTCCACCAGTTGTTCCACAGACTTTTTGCAGGCTCCCTCTTCCTTTAGCAGCTCTTTTGCAGCCCCACTGCGGTGAGAGGCTCCCACTCTGTTTCTCTCCCAATCCTAACCCTAATCCTTGTCCTGGTTCTGTCTGTGATGGAGTTAATTTTCTTCCTAGTAGCTGGTACAGTGCTGCTTGTTTGGATTCAGTGTGAGAATGATGTTGACAACACAGATGTTTTAACTGTAGTGTAGTGCTTGCCCTAAGTCAAACTTTCAGTTTCCCTTGCTCTGCCAGTGAGGAGGTGCAGGAGAAGCTAGGAAAGAGCTGACCTGAACTGGTTTGAGAGCACTGGGGTTGTGGCCTTCCTGACAGGTCCAGCATGGCTACTGAAGTGTGTGGCTTTGTCACCAAAGGCCCTGTCAGCTGGAGAGGCAGCATGAACCCTGGACCTAACCATTGCTTCAGCAGGTGCTTGACTTCCCTGGAGTCCCTCTTGGGTTTCTGTGATTCTGAGCGATTCACCCATGTAACCTTAATACACTTCTTGCTGCAGGATGATACCAAAAAATGCACCTTCTTGGTCCCATCAGACACTGAAGAAGAATTTTGCCACTGAGCTGGTAGCTTTTAAACACAAACTGAGGAACTGCCCTTGTCTATAGTGTTCTGCAAGCTGGCACTTCTGCAAAACCACCTACTTCACTTCAGTCAGAGCATTTCAGTTCTATCAGGGAGACCCCTTAAACCCTGGAGTGTTAGAACTTTGCAAACAGCCTCTCGGCCTTATGCTCAGTGGCAGAGACATCAGTGTTAAGTACCACTGGCATTGTATCTCCATGTTCCAGTTTTCAGAGCCATGTTTAATCTCATTCCTTGACAGCAATAGGAAATAGATGTGCTCATTTCTTACGTAAGTCACCATGGAGGTGTGGCACTGCAGGAGAGTACTGCTACTGGCAGCTATGTGACAGAGCAAATAAATCCTCTTGGCAGCAGCAGCTGCACTTTTTTCCTCTCACTGTGCGAAACCTCAGCTCCTTTAAGTGCTCTGGAGGAGACCACCAGCACGGACAGACGTAGAGTAAACCATCACCTCACACTCCCTTGCAGTAGTATCAGAAGCAGGAATATGTTTTTTACGATGTTGCAACTCTAGCTGATTTTCTTATGGGTCTACGAAGGACTTGTGCTGAGACACAAATACAGATCTTGAGAACTTTTAATTTTTGTAGGGCACCTTTTCTGGAGCAGAAAACAGCTCCTTTAGGAGAAAGAGGATCTATCTATGATACTTTCTGAAGGGGGGAAAAAGCATCAATATAGCCATCATTTCCAAATTCCTAGCATGCTCTTCTCTTTAAGACAGATACAAATCCCATGCTGAGAGATCTTTGCCCCTCAAGCTAATGAAAACTGAAGATGGTGATCCCATTCTCTGGGGCAAGCACATTGCATCTGGTAGCACTTTCTTTTGCCCTGCTGGCAGGAGCAACAGGAAAGCACCAGCCCTAAGAGGAGAACTATAAGCAGAGTGCTGCTACCCCTAGGCTGGCAGAGCAGAAGCCATGTGCTCTCAACTCCCCCTTGGTGACAGATACTGAAAGGCAGAAGTTCTTGCTTCCAACCTTGCTGTAAGATGGGGGCATGGACTGCATAAAACCATAGAATCAGGTTGAAACTGTTGTCATTGAACTGCCTTGCACAGTTATTGCAGAAACCTCTGCGATGTCAAAATCCTCTATAAATGTAAAATATCTCTGTGTTACTTCTGTGCCTTGGATGTTTACACTCTTCTAAGGGGAAACAATTAACATAATGTAAAAAATCCCAAACCGGAACAAAAAACCCCAAACCCACCCCCAAACAGGAAAGGTGGTGTCCTTAGAGGCGTGGTCACAGCTTCACAGTTTGGGTGGCTGCTTCCTGAGTAACTTCTCAGTTGTCTTTCAGACTCTCCCCATTTAGTTTGAGCTGCTGTTTCACCATATGTTAGCTCTCCACTCTGCACGGCACAGCTGTGCATGCAGATGAAAGGTGATCCAGATTTCAGGTGATTTCTTCTGCTGATTTTTGCTTTTGTTCCTCTTGCAGCAGATGGAACTCAGACAAGATTGGTGACATCGCAGCCCTTTGCTCTGAGACACCTCCTGTATGACAGAAGAGTGATGCAACACTCACACCCTTCAAGTCATGCCTGTGTTATGCTTTTTAAAAATGAACATCGTACTACAGCTTTATTGAAAAAGAGTAAGAAGGGCATGAATATTTTGAACTTCAATAAACTCGGTGAACAAGAATGAAGTTTCTCTGAATGTTCATTTTCAGTTCTTGTAGACAAATCAGGACTTATCCTGGGTCTCTTTCTGTCATCGATATTGCCAAAGATGTCTCAAAATGAAATTTAAAAAAAAAAAATAATTCTGCATAAGAGTGCAATATCAAAGAGTAAGATGATGATGATGATTGAACAATTAGGACCATATTCTGTGTCTATACCTGTGTGTGGAGAACTGTGTGCCAGCAACTGGAGTGGTGCTGGTTGCGTGATGTGGCATCACCTTCCTTTACTCATGAGCTGCAAATCACATGCTTTGAGTGACTATTTGCCTTTACATCCTTCAAGTACTGCTATTGGGGTGGAAGGACCTGACCCTGTGTGTGTGTAGCCCTTCCTAATTTCCAGACTTTACTCTTTTGTAGGACAACCAGGAAAAACCTGCTCCTGCTGGGATGGGAAGCTCATATTGACAGTTTAACACCAAAAGAAAGATTGTAACCAGTGTCCCTATTCAGGGCTGCCCAAAAGCCTGCACTTGTCCTCATCTAGCGCTCCTTTCTGCCCCTTTCTGTGGCTTCCCAGGTCAGCCCCTGGATATGGGGGATGCTCTTTGGTGTGTGCAGTGGCTGCCCCTGCAGAGAATAGGGGGACAACAAGGTGGGAGGCCTGGGAGGTCGCACTGGTGTGACTGCACCATCTCGTGCTGTCCCTGCACACCCGCTGCTGAACGCGCAGCCATTAATGGGAAATAACGAGCTGCTCCAGCAGGCTCTGAGGGGAAAGCACAGGTTCAGTTCTAGATTGCTGCTGTATTCAGGGCCAGCCTGAATCAAGTCCAGGCAACAGAAGAAGTAGGGCGCAGACCCACAGCAGCTGCTCGCTCAGCTCCTGCTCAGTGCTGCCCTAAGGCACAGCCCTGCCAAGGCCTGGCCTGTGCCACGAGAAGGGCCTGACAGGGAGAGCGGCATCTGCACTGGTTCTGAGGCCAGAAAGAAAGCAGGTCTGCTGTGCCTGCAGCCTTAAAAAAGTAACTGTTTTCGTAGCTTCTGATAAGCCTGGAAGTCTTCAGAGCAAACTGCAATAAGACACAGGAAAGGTGTAGTTAGATAAGGTTTCCAAGCTGGGAGGCAGGACTACACGTTTACCCCAAAAGCCTTTGGCAGCAGGTCCAGCAGAAGCCGGGTTGCTGAGGCCCTCCTGCTTCCTGGAGTGATAGAGGGGACACCTGCTGTGTGATGGAAAGGAAGGATAAGCACCCTCTCTTGCTCATAGGCATGTGGGTTAGTAATTTTCTGAGTTAATGACCGTGTGAATTGTTGAAGCAGTACATTAGAGAATTAAAAGATCAGACTAGTTCGTCAAAAGGGGATTGAGCCCTGGTTTGATTTTTACCTAATAAGGTCATGAAATAAAGCTTGACTGACAGAGTACATTGCCCCACGAATTTAAGAGACCCAAATGAACCACAGCAATCCATAAAATAATTCATTGCTGAAACTAGAATTACATAATACAGTAGTAACAAACTAAAAAATGCTTTAACGATGTGGTTGAGAGATTAAGGATCAGTGTAGAAGGCAACATGGATTTATAAGTCCCCCTTAGTGTGGGAGCTGCTTCAAAATGGGACCTGACACGGTCAACAGACTGGAGACAGTCTCTGGATCTGTGCTGATGCACGCTGGAGTGGTGGGTACCTCCTCCACACTGCACAGAGTGGTACAGTAAGTGAACTTCTGTGTTAATGTGCATTTTGTGGCTCTGCTTCTCTCTTCTCTGAGCAGATTGCCTAAGGTTCCAGGAAAGCTTCAGTTTTGGCCCAGGCAATCAGCATGGATTGAATTTGAGGAAGTCCTGCTGGCAGCTCCTTTGGCACAAGGGCTAAAACACAGGCACTGCAAGGAGTGACAGCAGTCACTGACAGCTGCTCCATGCTCTGCATCTTGGCACATGTGACCTGTTCAAACGCACAGACACTGTGGCAGCAAGGCTGTACTGCAGCAAAAGTGTGTTTTGTGGGTTTGGTTAAACTTCATCAGTATCTGTGCTTTTTAATGGCAGACTTGATAGAAGCCCATATGTAAGGACAGTCAGTTTCCCTTACTTCTGGAGAGGATCACAGTTCGTTTAGCAAGCACACATTAACGATGGGTGCTGCAAAATACTTCTTGCCTTCTTCTGTTTTTATTCTCCTATTTTTTAGTTTTGGGATTTTTTGTTTGTTTGTTTGTTTTATTTTGTTTGTATTCAGTGACCTGAATACTCCTACTTCATAGTTATGAAGTATCTTGTCATGTGAAAACATTTGTTGATTTTTAGAAAGCACTAAATGAAGCACTGAATAAGAAAGTCAGTGAAAAAATTCCAAGATTAACTCTTTCCTTATTTGTGTTGAAAGATTAAAAGGTGTGGAAATAAGGTCAAGGAAAATTACTAACTTGGTTAAGATTTAATCAATTTGACCTTCAACTGCTTGGGCTGAAAACATCTAAAGAACTCTATTACTCTCCAAAAAGGTAAAGTACCCAGCAGATTGGGAAAAAACACTGCAAGGGATTGTGATGCCATTGGGTACCACAGCATCTGCTCTTGTCTAACCAGCTTTCCTTTAATTAATGTAAAAAATTTTGCAAAGTCAAAGAAGTTATTTAAAGCAAACAGAAAATCTGGGTTTTTTTTCTCTTGCAACTGACCATGTTTTGTGACTCAGGCTGTTATTTTATGGGATTTGGAGTTCAAGAGCCAGCCAGCAGATTTTCTAAACATCAAGACAGCAACTGAAGGCCCTGCAGTGTAAATGGGAGCACAATTCTAAGTATTCAATGTTTGTAACACTAGCATCTTCTAATAAATTCTCCCCCTGCAGAATGATTATCAGACCAGGGATCAAGAAGATACTTGACACAAAAAGTCAAGGCAGAGGTGTCTTGTAGAGTGACATGCCTAGGAAATTAACTTTGAAGGTACTCCTTTGGAAGAAAATGGGGCTGAAGTTCAAGCCCACAGCCTTGAATGATGGAAGATTTTCACCAGTTTCCTAGAAGTTCCTTCCAAGCTGTCTGGTTTCATTTGGTAGAAAATTCACAACTTCAGCAGGTGAACGAGTAATGAGCAAGTCAGTCACAAATTTCCAAGTCAAATGCTGAAAGATAAACTCTCTAAGAAGTTATCTCTAACTGTAACAATAATTCAGAGCATTTTAACAAAGAAGCTAGAACAAAGCTGTAATTGTGCTGTAATTACACAGACTCTTCATGCAAATGTTAATAACCAGAATATACTGTTCCTGATTCATCGTAGAGGAACAAAACTGCTCGAACACTTGAAACGTAATGACTTCAACATCACTATGTTGAAGTTCAACATCAGACAATAAAGGGTATTTAAAAGAAACCATTATCATAGTTGAACACATATTAAAACAGTCTCTTTATTGTGATTTTTTTTTTCTTTTTACCCGACAGTGTTATTTCTTAAGAAAAAAATATTAACAGGTGAAAGTATCCCTGGGAGATTGCTGAGATACTGCTGGGCTTGCAAATTCATGTTCCTTGCAGCAGTACTGTCATAACCAGCTATTTCACTGACTGCTTGTTCCCTGCCCTACCCTGCTCCTTCTTTCTGGGCAGTACACTGGCTGCAAGGCCACACTGCCCACCAGATGAGGGATCTACCCAAGTGGGAGTCACCACTTCCAACCTTCTACATCCTGGATGTTGCCAGCAGCCAATTGGCTTCATTAAGCCTCTTCCCCGTTCATCTCTGTCCTTGCACAATCCATTAGTTGCTCAAAACCTACAGCAGAGCTAAAATAGGGAAGATATTTGACAGAAAAAAAAGCATTTTTTAAGACTAGTTGTTTTTCACTTGAGCCCGTTCAACATGCAATGATCTCCAAACAATAGACAAGGAGTGGTGAGAGCAGGAATAAGGTAAGGGGCTCATGAACGCCTCACAAAAAATGGTGTAGCCACATGTACCCCCAGCAGAACCAGCCACCTGGGGAGCTGAGTTGAACTGTTCTACTCTGCCATGGAGCAGAGCTGGAGCTCTGGGGAAAATAAAAAAAAAAAGGAGAAAAAAGAAAAAGAGCATCTGATTAAGCAGTAACTAACAGCTGAGGCAGCAGCACCTTGAGCAGCTGCAGCCATTTAGGAAATGAACTTGTGACTAGCCCCTAAACCATAGACACCTCAAAAGCCAACCTTTCCCTGAATTAGGAAAGATTTATTCTTCTGTTTTTCTGCTCTGAGAGCATTTCAGACTAAGTAAGATGAAATAAAAAATGTTTTTAAAGAACTTACATTGGTAGATGAAGATCTTAAAAAAGTTTTAAAATGGGCAACTCTAAAATAACTCTGTAAGATGTTATTTTTTTACTTCAAAACACTTTCATATTTTGAAGTAAAATAATTTGATTTCAAATCTATTACTCTAATACAAGAGATAATAAAATCAATACCACTTCCTTTATGATGGTTGTCATGTTGTAATAAACTGGAAAAATATCTAGAACGTAGTGACTTTTTGTGCTAAATCCACTGTTTGTTCATCTGTAGGATGATAAACAGAATACATCACTTGGCTTTTAAACCAGTTCAGCAAGAGCTCATCGAGGAAGATCGAAACCCAACAACCTTTCACCTTCAACTCAATAAATCATATCCCATTTAATTCAGTTTTTATTCAATGAAATAATGTATAAAAACTTACAAATCTGAGAACTTAACTATACACAAAAAGATGATATTCAGTTTAAACATATACACAGAGAAGAGCTGTGGTTTGCGACTTGCCCTCTCCCACCCCTCCCCCCAAAACACACACTGTCTCCATTTACGACGGGGCACTTTTTCTGTCCACTTACACCTTCTGTTGGCCCAGTAATTGCTCGGTGGGCTTCACTGCTGCCGTCAGTGTAGGTTTTTAGGCTACCAGCAAAAAATCTGGGCATCTATATAAAATAATAAAAAATCAACAACTTGATTTTTAACACAAAGATGCGGTGCGACCATCAGCAGTAACTAAAACTACAGAATTCATCCTCTCACTTTTTGCAGACTTTGTCTTGGCTTTCAAAATAATAGGGCTCTCACAGAGCAGAATCTGCCAGCCAGCACTACAGATTCAGTTTAAAACAACCATGATCACCTGTTGCTAGAACACCGTTTTTTCTCCCTTTTAACTCATGCCATTAGACCAAATGAAATAATGGACATTCCTTGCCAGAGTAAGGGAATAAAGCTTTTCTCTCTCTTTTCATCCAGAATGACTCAAACCTATAGCTAACAACACGTCCATGTGCTGCACTAATGATGGTGCAGTGCCCACCAGTAAGTCACTTCTCTAGTTTCCTTGGTAGCTTGGGTGACAACACCTTACCTATTAGCTTCTCTTCAACAGGTCAATAAAAATGCACACAGCCCAGAACATTTTAAATTTGATTAAAACTAACCTGTGCAATGACTAGCTTTGCCACATGACTAAAAGACATTCCAGGCTGAATCTGAGAGTAGGTGGCCAGTTACTTAAAAAGGATGTGTGCATTTATTTACCTGCACCAAATATACACACAAACACTTTATATATATATGTATATATATCTTTATACATATACAGTATTTATATATATAAAGATTGCCATCACATTACTATTATAGCTACTTAAGTCAAAATTTGACTAAGTAGCTGCTTTGCTTGACTCCAAAACAGATACCCAAGGGCATACTTGAGGGAAAATATATGGCTAAAAGAAACCCAACACCTTCAGCTCTTTTTGACTCAATGAACAGAGATTTTTGCAGTCCTTGAGAAAAATTCTGATGGCTTTAGGTTATAACCTTAATCGACTTGCACGTGGACTTGTAAAAAGCATGGTGTTTATTTTGCCAGATCTCAAAACGCCTTCTACCAGGGAAACTAAAATACATATATCCTTTGCTTACCAAACTGGTAACTCTGTTTCTCGTTACACTCATCACTGTATCTAAATACACTTTTAAGCAATCTAAATTTAATTTAAAATCTATTAAATTTGGATTAACTAATACTATCAACATAGTTAGCTGGATTATTTTTCACATGTTCCTTTGTATTAAAATCAATTTTGTTGTGGTTTGATGCAAGAGCTTTTTGTTTGTTTTGGTGGGAGAGGTAAAGTCCAATTTCCTAATGTGCCAGTACAGTTCTGGTTGCTGAAGACAAAGGGTGGGAAGGATGTTGGTGGAAAAGATGGAAGAGGTAAGTGAGGTAAGAGGTAAGGGAAGGAAAAAATTGATTTAATAAAAAATGAGTAAAGAAACTTTAAAAAATTGATATAGGTTTCACATTCAGTCTAACAACACTGCTTCTTGCTCCTTTTTGATGGAGGCTAACACTGCGTTATCAGTCTCTGTGGCTTCTGTGTCCCCACCACCCAGCAGAATGGAGCGATCTTCTTCTAATGTAAAGACAGAGTTTTGATTTTGGCACGAATGCTTGACTACTTCATTGGGAGTTGAAAATGTTTTGTCACACAAGTTACATTTGTAGGGCTTGTTGGTCTGTACTAACATGTTGTCCATTTGACTGCCTTCCTCAAAAGTACAGAGTTCCAGAGTCTGTTTGTCCACCATCGTGTATGTGTCCATGCTCTGGTTTAGGCACACGTGTCTGGCAGCCTGGTTAGCCCTACAAAAGCTTTTGTCACAAGTGCTACACTTGAAGGGCTTGCCTGTGTGTATGTACATGTGCTCCCTCCAGTGGCTTTTCTGAATAAATTTCCGACCACAGATGGAACATTCGTATTTCCGTCTCTTTACCTCCCTCTCTTGATCTGCCTGCTCCAAGTTGTCAATGTCTGCGATATCAGAGGGGGGAGGTGTCTCTGACTGCTGCTGCCCATCAATTATTGGGGAGTCTGAGATCTGCTGCAACTCGCTGTCACTAATCATCCCTGCTTCAGGCACTTCCATGGCATCTTTATCAGCTGTGTTGTTACAGAGAGACAAAGAAATATTACTTTCTCCCTGCTGGCTAGATGTGAAGGGAACTCCCGTGTGGATTTGCAGGTGCTCACGCAAACTGCTTCGTAAATTGAACCGGCGACCACAGAGGTGACAGGCATAGTATTTTGGGAAGCTTCCATTCCTTTTCATAATGCTTGGCTTGACATGTGCTATTGTGAGAGAGGCAGGCTGTTCATCGGAAGAAGATGCTTCCATGTTGGCCTCTTCTCCTGCAGGTGAATTATTACCAGCAGCAGATACCAATTCTGGAGATAAAGAAGATGGCAATGGGTCAGAAGCGGACATATTTGTTCGGGTCACTTGTGGCAGAGTTGTAGCTAACTGCGAGAGCTGTGAGCCTTCAGAAACCTGCTCTTGGTTCATCCGCGATGTCTGTGGCCTTGGTTCTCGCCCGAGTTTGTCAGTCGCTGATGTAACCTTAGTGGGATGTCTTATCTGGTGATCTGCAATCTGAATGCCATATAATGAAGATGCTAATGGAAAAACTTGATCCGGGTGAGAAAAAGTTCCCTGACTTGCAAGGCTGGCCTCTTGAATTAGTGGATATGCATGCAGAAACTTTATTCCTTGTTCTAGTCGAACTGGGTCAATGAGTTGTGGTGCCATCTTCCCAGTGTACATCAAATGCAAGAGATAACTGAAGATATCTGGCTGTATGTCAGTCGCTTTCAAACGGACACATTCACTGAAAGATGAAATAAGTAAATATTAGAGAAATGTTTTAACATAAAAGAGCTAATCTTATTGGCCACTTGGAAGATGAGCTTTTTTCCTCAGTGAAGTAACTGGCTTGAAAGACAAAGCTGTCCCATTGCAATCTGCGCCCTTCTAATTTGCTATTAATCTGCCAATACACATAGATGTGTATTGTCACATATTAATACATTTTATAAATTGCAAAGACATTTTTCCCCTTTTCTTGGTTGGATTCAAACACCTCTGTAGCTAGGTGAAAACCTGCTAGCACTGGACTATAAATTCACAGTTCATTCAACTTTTCTCAGTACTTTTCTCCCTGAAAACATCTAAAATTCACCTGGCACTCACCTGTTTGCCCTCTATGTCCTATTAGGGTATATAGCTACAGTTCTGCAAATGTGGTATCATCTTGTTTCAACAGCATGATGATCCAGAAACCATGTAGGACAGGGTGTGAATCCCCTGCGGATCTGATGCAACAGGTATAGCCTGAGCACATGTAACCTGTGCAGCCCAGGTTCCTTAACCAGCAAAACAGTAGCTTCTTTCCTTGAACAGAGGGGAAGAAACAGGAGCACCAGTGGTACGCCTGGTCAGCCTAGCAGTCCCTTTGTTACAGCGCTCAGTAAAGGGAAATGCTCTGGCTGGGATGCCTCTTCAGCCTAACAGAACTGAAACCAACACCATCCTCCAGCCAAGAGTGTGCCCAGTGCATCAACCTTTATAACGGTCTGGATTGAAACACCCACCCTGCCTCTAGCGGAAGCTGGATATCCATGCAGAAAGTGAGGCATGGTTCACAGAAGAAAGAAAATAGGGAATATCTTGGTTAGGTCAGTTAGCTAACAGGAGAAGAACTGGGATTCTAATTATTTTTCAGAAGGATTTGCAGCTCTTGTATTAAAAACAAGCATTAAATAAAATACAGAAAACCAGAAATGGACATGACTGCAGGCAGTGGTCTGAATGCTCTAACCACAGTGTGCTACCAAGCCGAGGAGGAAATTACAGCCAATTCTTCCATTTCTTGAGGTGCACCCTTCTCGAGCCTTCTCTGTGACTGCTTTTCAATTCAGATGTATTACTCAAAAGTAAACTTTGCAATGCTGTCTTCCAAAAATAACTGTATGCTCTTGATGGAGCATCAAGACATCTACCTGCACTACTGTTTCAGAAGTGCAAATGCACTTCTATCCTAGAAGTTTTCAGATAGTTCAAATATTTGGGAAAAAGAAAGAAAAATCTTTAAAACAGTCTTACACTTTGGTTATCTTTTCAATGTCCTCAATGTAAGGCTCTGGTACAAAAAAAACCAAAAAAACCAAACAACACCAAAACACAGAAAGAAAAGTAACACAAACCCCCTTATTTTCCACCACTATGTAGTATCTTATTACATAACTGAATTTGCTAAACTGCAAAAAAAAAGTATATACACCTCTTTTTTAAGTTTATTTCTCAAAATCTACTAGTAAATACTTATTGGGTTGTATATAATGTTATGGAAGTGTTAAGACAGAGCAGAAGGGGGAAGGAAAGTGCAGGAGTGAAATAGGATCCTTGAAGTATTAAATTCTAGAAATTCTATGATTTTTTAAGGATAGATAACGTGTGCCAAATTATAAAATTAGTGTTAATGAATCACAGTTCAACTTTAACATGTTTTAAAGTGAGGTTCTCGTTTGCAGATAAGACTGGATTCCATACTCCTTACAACATAGCAAGAAGCAAAAAGAATGTTTTTAGGTTTCAAAATGTTGATAGACTTCCTTAGCTCAGCTAACTGAACAACATTTAAACAGTGCACCTTTTTACAGTTACCTGGTTTGATGAACAAACAACATCTTGAAGTAGTTGGAGAAAGAGGCGAGGACTGATTTGTGTGCCTTGAAGTAGACATCACCAATGGCAACTGTGCAGTCACACAGGAAACCAAACTCTCTCTGAGCATTTAGTTGCTGCAGCAGAATAAGTCCATGGTTGGCCAAATCCATTTTTTTACACTCTGAAAAGAAAACGACTTTCATGTAAAACTTAACAGTAGATGCACAGATGCAACAGTAGCTGTCTCTGAACATCTATTTTCCTCTAATATCTGTATGCCTTGCTTTAGTAACACCTCTTAATCCCAAGTTACTGTATAAAAGATATCTTACACATAGGCAAGGATCTCTACTTCATTATGGGCGATGCAGTGCAAGTGATTTGCCAGGGTTAAAGAGCAAAGAAGAGCCAGGACAAAAGAGTTCTGAAAAGGCACAGGGTTGGGCTTGGATACAGAAATAAAAATAGCTAAGGGAGAGGACGATATATTAATAAGCAGTAAAAACACTATATGCAATGGAAAAAATATTTTGGTTGCCACTCATCTGTTCAAGTAGGAAAAATAGATTTCCTTACTGATGTCAGTCACCCTCATCTCAGCGGGTGGGAGAGACAAAAGAGCACAACCCAATAAAAAACAAGTTAGATACTTTTAACTCATGGTTATGCCCTCTCCTGGGAAATACCAGATAAATACCTGAATCTTGCCAGAGTCAAACAATTCATTCTAGGTATGGGCAAGCTCTCTGGACTATCAATACAGGAGGGGCCAGCCTTTTCACCCAACAAGTCTTTATTTATTGAGACCAGCTACAACAGCATTTTGTAAGCAGCCTGTGTGCCTCATGCCTGCCTAGCAAACCAAGAAACTCAGAGGGTGAGAGGTGCAGTTCCATCCATCGCTGGCCACCAGCACAAAGTAGGATAACTAACAGTGAAACGTGGCACTGTCCTGAGCCCTCCTAAATCAGGGTTTCCACAGCTCTCATCCTCCCGGGTACTTCCTTCTATCAGCTGCTGGGGGCTGCCCAAAAAGAACTACCTAAGAGCTATAAATTTTATTCAAGGATTCAAGCGCAGCCTTGGAAGCAGAAATCAATAACTTTGGGGAAAAAAATAGCCAGGAAGACACATTAGGGCAGTTGTGTATGGTTGGCTGGATGAATATAGCGCTAGTAAGATCAATGACTGGATACAAACTTAACCAAAGGAAATACAGCTTTGAGTAGAAAAAGTGAAAGTATGAAGTCATGTAGATCTGCACTTAAACACGTAAAACAGCAAGAGAGGCCAAAAAAATTCCTGGCCATGTTATGCCCAGAACCATGAAGAAGCAGAACAGAACAGAAAACAAAGAGAAGGCGAAACTAGAAGTGGACCAAGAGGTTTATAAAAAGTCTTGGGCGTTTTCCCCTCCAAACTTAGCAGGAAGCTACTGAAATTTAAAATAAAGTAAAAGCAGCTTGTCTCTTTTACGGTAAGAGCATGGCTTTTTGGGAAAGAGGAAAAAAGTGTATTCCACATGTGCCAGTACTTGCTGGACAATGAAGAATGCCCTCATATTTAAACCAATAACCAGGCTGACCAAATGCATTCCTTTGCGTTCACATGAGATCAGAACTCATTTGAGTCAGGGGTATAAGCAGAAAAAGAAATACAATATATGATACAGTTGATTATGTTCTTACAGCTAAGAGAAAAAAAAGGGTGCAGCTCTCTTTAGGTCCATATTCTTTTCCCTAAACTTTTTGGATAATTACATTTTCGTTGTACAAATGGAAGACCATCTCCCTCTCTCCACAAGAGGGAATACTTGCTGTCAGCAATAACAAAAATCATGTTTGGTGTTACTTAATCCTGTGAGATGCCCCACACATGTAGAATTTGTGATGTTACAGAAAACACACTAGATTTTTTTTTGTTAGCTTTAATTTAGATTCTTAATGTGTGCTACATTTCTAATTCATCAGTGCTAAGTCTGGTTTGTACTCAGACAGCAAAACTTGTCAGGCAGAGCAAACTATTGACGTGAGGGCCTCCATGCCAGAAAGGCATTCTTTCTAATTATTATTGTCCCAAGTTTGTTTAGCCTGTAGTTTCATCCTTACCCAAACAGCAGTCACTGTGGCAGCTGAAGCCCATGCCCTTCATCACAGGCCTGAATTAATCTTTTTGCAAAATTACACATGTGCCCAACTCCGCATTTTGAGTGTATCTGAAAGATATTAAGTGCCATAACCGAAAGCACTAGAAGAATTATACTCCAGGAAAATCATAAAGCAGATGAAAAGAACAAGGAAAGCACCGTGTACTTTAAAGGTATGTGTGAACTCAGGAGCTTTTTACTCTTAGCTAAATAAAACGACGATTAGCAACGGCAAGGCCGTATTTTAGTGCTGACCGGCCCAACAACTGCGTGAAACATTTCTTGTATCCTGGAACCTTATTGGGACAGCCTTCCCTGGCCCGGCTGCGTTCTGCCGCGGTTTTGGAATTACCTAATCCGTTCAGCGTGGGAAGCCACGGAGGGGCGAACCCTCTCGGGAAGCGCGTGTTCATCTTGGAGACCCCGTGGGGAAGAGGGGTGGGCACAAGGCCAGGATGAGGCCAGGAAAGCGCCCGTACCGCACCGCGGGAGAAGAGGAACAGGCTGGGAGCGGCGAGAAAGGAGCAGCGCAGGACGAGAGAGTGCCCGGGGCAGGGGCGGCCGGGCAGGCCGGCAGAGAACAGCTCGGGCACGGCCCGGCGAAGGCGGGCACCGACCCTCAAGAGCACCGAGCCCGCGGCGCTGCTCCCGCTCCGTCGGCAGAGGGCACTGCCAGGCCCAGGCCGCTCACAGCGGCACCGCACCGCTCGGAGCGGACCCCTCCGTTCCCAACGCGGGCGGGGGACACGGACTCGCGATGGGCCCCGGGCCGGCCCGGCCCCGCCCGCCGCCACGGGACGG
>VYXB01000251.1:846222-873815 GCA_013397135.1 Pachyramphus minor
CAGCGGGGCGCACTGCCCCTTTAAAACTCCCGGGCGGCGGGGGCCGGTGTGGCCTCCGCCGCCAGCGCTGCGGAGATAACGGGGACTGTGGCGCCGTGCGGGGCCGGGATTGGGATGGGATGAGACGGGGCGGTGCTGCCCCCGCCGCCGTTTTCCCGGCGCCCGCCCGGCCTTGCCGCGGCGGCAGAGGCTGCTCGGTGCCGCCGCCGGGGGGCACCGGGCGGCTCCTGTCGGGCGGTGCTTGGCGGCGGGCGTGGGATGGATGGATGGAAGACGCCGGCTGCTGCTCTCACGCTGGCTCCCGGGAACGAGTGGCGGACGCAGGTGCGTCCCTGCGCTTCCCGCGGAGCCGCCGGGGATGTGGGAGACGGGGACCGGCCGGCGGCGTCGGGACGCGGCACAGCTTTAGTGAGGTTAATCAGCTCAGTGCCGGTGCCCTCCTCCGCGTCACCCTGGCTGCGCTCCAGTTGGCATTTATAGCCAGATCTCGGGTCGGCGCGCTGGGAAGGGGCGGCGTGGGGCTGGTCACTGTGAAACTGCCGTGGGCACGGCGTGGCCGAGCTGTCAGCCGGGAGGTTACAAGTTCAGTTGTCAAAAAGAGTGATTCAGAGTACAAAAGTGGAAAGGTTGGGTTTGCTTCTGGTCTGTTCAGCAGGACGCGGGTTATTTGAACTGTCTATTCTTAACATGACTTTTTAAGGGGACAGTATAGTTGTCTTCCAAAAACACACATCTGCAACTTCTCACAGTGGCAGATTTGGTTGCAGTGGAGTGCGGACAGAAGGTGGCTTTAGCCAGGCATCTTTTTTATCCAGATCTAAGGTGTGCTGTAGAATAATCCATGGATGCTTATAAAACTGCACAAAGGAATGCACCAATAGACACTGCGATACATGGAAAAAATTGTCGGTCTTGCAGAAGTTACTTAAGTCAAGAGCTGTTAGTGTGGAGCAGGGATGCCATCTTCTAAAAGAGGCTGGGAGGTCCTTGAGTGTGATTTCTCCAAGCAAGGAATCAGTCTGGGCTGCAAGTTAACATCTGCTAAGGGGAGCAGTGGCACAGACAGAAACGTTTTCAGAGAGAAACTTTGTTGTTGAAACTTTGTTGTTGTGGGAAGATATTCGGCCAGCAGTAGTTAAAGGGGGTTCCTTTGCACCCCCTGCCCCGAAGGCCTGCTCCTGTTGTCCTTAAGTGTGCTTTTTGTTGTTCATGGGGAAAAGCATATGCTACAATGCCCATGGTTTTAATTAGGTCCAGATAGTGGTAATAATGATTATTACCTTTTTTAAGGTACTTATTTAAGTGAACATTTATTGTTAAAGGATTAGACCAGCTTTATGTGTGTCTAAGCCATCTCCCACTGAAATTAACGGACATCTTAATAGGCACAGTTTGAGACGGTTTTGATGGTATTAATGAATATTAATTTATTTACCCAAGTTAAGCTGCACTTGAAAACTAACTAGTGAAGTCTTAAAAAAACCCAGCAAACTGACCCCAAAGCCCAACAACTTTAATTTTAGTGGAGCTGAAAGCTGACAGTCTGTTTGCTGCTGTTGCAGTACTTTGAATAAAGCAGCGGAAAAGAACTGCATCTTTAGGACCCCTGCCAGGTAGCTGAGATATGCTGAACTACAAGGGTCATGTTTTTAACAACTCTGAGTGCTGCTATGTGAGCATGTGGCAGAAGTTTGTAGAGTGTATTTAGCCAGTCTACTTGGCAATTTTTTCCCCTGAATGGTTTCCCTTACATTTCAGTTCTGCGAACTAAATACAAAGTAAAGAGGGTAGATGGGCATTTGAACTTAAGTTGCGTAGTGGTGGATAATTTGTCTCGTTCTCACGAAGGATGGTGAAAGTGATACATTTTTTAATTAAATTGAGTGGGCTGTTTAGGAAAACCAGTGTGTTTCTGGCAGGTATCTGGCAGGCTTTGTGGCCTCTTTCTTCTATGTTGCACTTTAGTAGTTGTGTATTGGCATTCGTGTGGGATTCTCCTCTGTGCTATCTCTGAAACTGGAGAAAAACTTAGCTGTGGTTTATTATTAATAGCTCATAATTCAGCTTTAAAGCACTTTTATTTGAACCCCAGTAGTTTAATCCAGCAATAATGCAGTTTCTAATTTAGAAGGATCCTGTTGGATTCAAGGCTCATTGGAATCGGTAGAAAGTTTGCTGTGTTGAGTGTAATGCTGCTGAACTTCACACCTTCAGTACTGACTTACATCTGAGACCTGTGTCACGGGGAGTAATAAGTCGTTCATCTGGTGCATTTTGGATACCCAATTTACAATGTGAATCTAAAATTCTACTTCCAACTCATCTGAGTTTTGGGTTTTTGAGTTTCTGGAGGTACTTGATTAGAACTTTCCCAGTTTATGACTTTTTGAAATGATTATTCAGACTGATTCAACTGTTCAGACTCATTCAGATAGTGGTACTCATCTGGGTGCATTCTTAGTTAGGTGTGACCCTGTTGATGACAGGGTCAGTCCCTGGGTTTTTGGTTTTGCTTTGGTCTTCACATACTTGGATTAAAGGCAGAATTGTATCTGATAAGAGCATATTTTGCATTGTAAATGAACATACTGCTGATGATTTAAGTGTTAATAGGATGACCAAAGTGTCTGCTAAGTAAAAAGTCACTAGAGCAGCACAAGGACCTTGATCCAGTCTGGAGTTCTGTATCTTTTTGGTTGAGTTCAGTTGAAATCTGGAGTTGAATAGCATTTTTTTTATTGTTATAGTCAAAACCTTAACAGCTTTAGTGAGGTTAATCAGGGTCAAAGTGCCAAGATTTTTAGTGAGATTTCAGATTTCTCAGCACTTTTGAAAAATAAGGGAGCAGAGTCCCTGTTCGGAAGAGCTCTTTGCTCACCACTCCCTATGGCACTACTGGCCCACTCCCACAGGACTTTCTGCCGAAGCTGTGGGGATCTGAGAGTTGCATATCCTAGGCAATGGGTGGGACACTGCTCTCACGTGGGTACAAATATAGTGAAACATGAGTTTATGTCAGTGCTGTAAATCTGTTTTATTAGCACAGCTGCCATTTCTAACACTTCCACTTTGGATTCATGCTGGCGAGAAGGCTTGATGGGAAGCGTGACAGCTGGAGTAGCTCCTTGCTAGAATACTGTCCCTCTGATAGTCTCCAACCTTTTCATCCAGGACTCTGTCCTCCTCTCTTAGAATTTTTCACACATTGGTTCCAAATCTCACCTGTCTTTCACACAGCACTGTAAAAAATGTAAAAGTGATCCCTGGGAAAACTCCAGATGTAAGGATCCAGCAGAAGTTGTGGAACAGCTCTGCTTTCTCTTGGCTTCTTTGCCCTGGGGAGGCTGTTGGGTTACATTGATGAGAGGTGAGTTGTCAGCCTCCAAGGAGTTCTGACCTTTCACAGTTTTTTTGGTGGTCTCAGAAGTGAAGGAGATCTATGGTGTGTGAGCCACCTTTTGTGTAGGTCCTCTAAGGTGCAAAGATGAAGAAATGGATTTTTGCTGTTCTGTAGGCTGTTTTGCTGGTATTGGTATGTTAATTAGGAATTGTTCCTACACCTAGTGAACAAAACGAGCAGAGTAGCTGCAATTTAGACCAGGGGAAATAATAACAGGCCAGTCCTTTTGTTAGTACATGTATATAGTTTAAGGTAATGGTTTAACTGTATGTGTACATTTTCTTGTTAGGAGTTTCATCTCCATCAGGAATTATTAGTGCAGACCAACTGACACAGCTTCTGCAGTTTAGATTAGCCCTCTCCTGTCTTTGATTTAGTCCCAGATTAGCCTGTTACATGGGCTTTGCCCACTTTTAATTGGTAAAGTTGAAACATGACTGTGTCCTCTTGCCTGGAGTGACATTTTTAGTGGAGCTTGACTGTAAAGTTACAGCAATGTATGAACTTGCATGTGTTACTTTCCTTCAAAAAAAACTGATTCAAACTGCAGCAGTGATGAGTGAATTTTTACAGGCTGTGCGGGTGAGGTATTCCATAGAGGAAGCAGCTCTCAGTGCCAGAGCTCTAGGGAAGTGTGTGTATGTCCCAGCTTATCCTGCCTGCAGAGCTAATGTGGTCAATAGCATAGCTGAGAGCAGGGACTGACTGCAGCCACTAGTGCTGTCACCCCCAAAAAATGGGGCTGGAATTCAGGAGTCACAACTCTCAGTCAAATAGCTGCTCTTGTGACAACTTCCTAGCAGATCTGCCAAAGAAAATAATCTGTAAGTGGTCCTTTACCTCATCTAGTAGAAAAAGCACAGATAAAAGCAGTCTGCAGAGCTTGGATCCTTAAAAAGAATGGTCTAACAAGGTTCCATATGATCAGAATTTTGCCATTCAGTCTTAATTTTGTTAAAAAGGTTAAAATTTTAGAGTTCTGGATATACCAGGATTCCGCTCTGGTTTTCCTTGTATATTCTGTATTTATTGTATCTTTCTTTTTTTTCCCTCAAGTGACCCTTACTGGTTAGAGTAAACCCATTTCAGTGCAGACTCAAACTGCAGAAACTGTATAGTGGTGATGGCTGTTTTCAATTACACTATGAAGGCGTGCGGTGAATAAGGCAGGTGAAAGATGAGTGTGTTCTCACAGCTAAAGCAGTTTTGTGTTGCTGCTAGAACTCAAGACTCATCCTGCCTCTGCCATAGAACCTCCTCCTGGTCAGGCCATGCGTACACACGTGCACAGGCTCCCCATGGGATCTCCAGTGTGAAGCAGAAGCAAGGATTGCAGGCAGGGAGTTTCCCAAGTGCTGCATGGTTGCAGAGGGCTCTGCTCTCCGTGTAATCATGCTGTGAAAGCTTGTTCGATTCTTGGTGCACTCAACTTCCCAGCTTGCTTCTCTACATGTAATAGAGTGAGGATATTCTCAAACAGATTATAGGGTTTGTTGCTAAAACAAAAGCCTCTCATGTGATGCAGTGTGTACACTGTGAAAAAACACAAAGTTTTAACATACAGTAAGGCTTACATGAACTTTTTAAAAAAACCTGTGAGGAGCCACTCAACACAGTAACTGGGGCTGGGGACTTGGCAGGAACCAGAGTGTGTGACTTTCAGTGGCTGTGATTTTATGTGCCAAGATGAACTGATCTACAGTTTCAAAAGTGACTGTGTTTCTCTTGTTTTGAGGTGGTGGTAGCTCTTACAGTCCCAAACCGGAATGTTTCAGATCATCAAGCCTAGCCACTTTAAAGAACATCCAGGAGTCCTCAAATGTTTTTGTTAAACCACTTTTCCTGCTAGATGCAGCTGGTCTGCAAATTTACATTTTAGCAATTTTAGCTGAATTTACAATTTAGCAATACTGAAACATGAATTGTGAGATGAATGGGAACTGATGTTGTTGAATGTAAGTATTACACTTAAATGGGATGGAGGGAAGCCTGAAAAATGTTTGCTGGAAAAGTTAGAATTAAAATGTAACCCATTTCTTGTTACTAGAATTAAGTGATGCTTGGTAAGTTTTTCTGCTGCATAAAAGATGTAATGCTCCATTTTTTAACAACCCTGCCTGAGTCAGGCTATTGATGCAGAGCTGTTTGCACTGTACTACAAGACTGTCACCCAGCTGACTGATTCTCTTCCCTGACCAGGGCTTCATGCTTCCAACCTTCTCAGCAGTTCAGAGAAGTCAGAGTTGAGCTATTCTAGAACCAAGACCTCGATCTGTTATGGTTCCAAGGAGAAAAACCTTAACTTAAGAGCAGTTGCTGCTTCTTAAGTAGCTCCTGTGACACTGTAACATAATCTATGACAAAAGGATGGGTTTGTAGTCAGACGTTTTGCCTGTCGCTGCCTGACTTTACTCTTTTCTCCAGTGGGTGTGTTTGATGTATTCAACAGGAGTCCAGTATCACACTCAGAAATACTGCTCTCAGGTGAAGACAGAACAGTAAGCTACTGCAAATGGATTTTGCACTTTTAGCCAGAATTTAGTCATTGTGGCTTGTCAATGATGCTGCAGATGCTTGTAACAAAATTTTTAGGTTATGTTCCTGAAACAATACGCTGGACTAAAGTGACTTTGAAAAAGGTTATAAAATAGCAGTTTTGTCATAATTCCCAAAAACACATTTAGAAAGAGAAGTTGCTGGGGAAAAAGAATCCCTTCATCCTTTCATGAGTAAGTGGTAATATTCTGTAGACTAGGAATAAATTAAAAATAAAAAAGAAGAAACTTTTACCTTAGAGGCTAATTAAGACATCTTACCCTATGCTAATTCCTTGCAACTTGTATTGATAAAAATCAAATAGCATGATAAGGTGAACACAGAAATTTTGTGAATCTTACTTTAGTTTATCATTCTGCTACAGCTTCTTGTGACCTCAGATAAAGATCAACTCCGTTCCCTTTTCATATGAATACTAAATGTAATAAAATAAGTAGTACTAAAGAAATGTAATCCCATACAAGTATGTAAACACCTTTTTCTGATGGGGTAGAAACATAACATTAGATATATGTGCCACATATATTAAAATCATGCCAGATAACTTAAGGAGAACAAGTAATAGTGCCGTTTCCAAGCCTGGGACAGTGTCATGGCTGTACAAGAAGGTGCTGGGGAAAATGAGGGAAAATATTGTCAGAAATGCACAAAGTAGCACTCAGCATCTTTTTAGTTGTCAATGGGACAAGGCAGTAGAATCCTTCACCAAATTAATACAGGAATCCACCCTTCTGTCTTTGCTTATTATGAAGACAAAACTAAACCTCTCTCTGCAATACTCCTGCACATGTCTGGGTCTACTCCCTAGAAGACTTCCCCTAAAAATGTATCTGAGCTTTACACTAGCACATTCATAGATTTAAGACCTCCCTCACATCATTAGTACAGCAGCTGCGAATGATGTTCGTAGACTGACTCATTATTTTTCGGTTTTTATTTGAATATATTTACAGATTTATCAGGAGACATAATTTCACTCTTTTCCAGAAGGATATGATAGGAATTTTCCAGGCTGTATGGTCTTAATGATTTTGTGAGTTTTCTTCCTGAGTTTCTTCTGTCATCAGAAAACTACCCTTGCAAGTTCAAACAGAACCTGGAGAACAGCAAACACAGTGATATGAATTTTAACTTGATTAAATAATCCTTAAACCAGCTTACAGTGTAAATCAAATAATCCTAAAAATAACTGTAGCTGCAATTTGAAAAGTAACTTGCAAAGGACTGAAGACTAATCCCCTTGTACAGCACATCACATTACTAAAATAATCTTAATTCTCAAATTATGAAGTATATAAATTGCACTTATTACATGTTCAGTGTGATACTGGAAAGAAACCCTACTAACCTCTATGGTGATGAGTATTACTATCATCCACTCAAGGCGCAGAGTGTGCTTCTCATTCAGGTGATTTCGCATTAGATCTGTCAGCTCCATGCAGTGTTGAAGCTTTTCATTCATTACCTGCAAGTGATTACAAACATGTGGCAAATCTGGATTCCAGAAATGGAATGAGATCACTAAATACGGGAACACACTCCACGGAAGGGCTCAATGAACAGAACTAGAAAGATGTTAACACCACTGCAAAATAAAACAGACAGTTCCATAAGGGAACATGCACAAGCAACAAAAGTTTCAATATAAATGAGCCTGTTATTTCAATAGGTTCACAAAAATAATACAAATCTAAATATGCATCTGCAGGTATTAAAGTTCTTCTGGGTGATACCCACTCATGAAAACAGGCATAAGCAAAAGATGATGCAGCTTTCTGGAATACCTTCAAAGTAAATACTTAAGGCTGCTGTACCACCAGAAGAGGTAGTTTTTGTGCTTCTTATTCTGGTTCAGCAGTAAGCATTATGTTGCCCTTCAAGAACTAACCTGAATGACCATGTCAGTAAGAAGAATGCTTCACATCTCATTTTTATTTAACCTGTTTTCTTGCACACATTTCAGAAGAAAAATTTAATCTCTGGTAACTCCTCAAATCCTAATTTAGTGGCTCAGGAAATATGTGATCCATTCATGTGTGGCAAGTTAGCCTAAACTGGGTAAAGGTGCAAATGGACTATGAACACATGGAGAAGGAGATAGTGTATAGGATCCTATTATTTATTCCGTTTCTACAATTAAGAGAGACATTCAGGGAACAGTCTGTGACCCTGCAGAGCCAAAGATGACTGATCTGACGTGGAAAGTTCTCATAACAGTAAGACACATACCTTAACTCTGCGATTAATGTTGAGAAACTGGCATGTCTTGTCGTAAAGCTCTTCCAGTTTTTCTCTATCCCAGTAGAAGTCAGGTGTTATTAGCAGGTCTGAGCTCAGATTTATACGGTGTCTAAAAAGAATGGGTACTACTGTGGTTCAGGCTTCCTTTTGGTGAATATAGGAGCAAATATTTACATAGCAGTCAAAGAAACAAAAAAATTTCCTGTAATTTTAAGTAAAGTATGAAAAGAATCTTTTTTCATAGTAAAAATACAATTGCAGTGATTGTTTAAAATTGGTCACATCTCCCGAAACTTTTCTGGGGATGTGGTACTGTGGAACAGTTTTGAACATAAGTGACTTTTGCCTTATGGCAACATTGCATCCTCAACCTGTCACCTTCCTTAATTTTTGATACCTGCAGAGAAGTCCTTGACTATGCTAGTAGCTCACTGAAACAGTACATAAATTAAAGAACTTCTAAATGTCACTGGTACTGTATGCTGGATGTGTGAGCACAGCACACCATTCAGAACCAGGCTACAGTCTCAGCATCATAAAGGCTAAGAGCTAAAATCTCCTCCCTTCAACCCACTGCTAAAATAAACGTTTGGATTTTAGGAAGTTCACTGTTTGTTACTGAAGAGTCCTTCAAGTGAGGATATAAACCCCAATGTTTAAAACAGGAATTACTTTTTAATTTAATGTTGAGGGTTTTTTTTCTTTTTTTTAAGCATATGTAATGCTTGGTATTGTTAATGACCAAGTTTCACTTGAGGGAGGAAAAACCTTTAAATCCATACATTTTAGCAGTGGTTTCTGAGTAAGTCAAGGGAAGATCAGAATTGACAGAAGATCTACCTACCTGTCTTTCCCTTGGTATCCTTCACATGTTCTAGTATTTACTGTAATTACGAGTTAAGAGACACGCATTGCTGGACCTAGGGAGGGAAAAGGGTCTGGAATTTGGTAATTTACAACATACTGCCTGATGCCTGTCTATAGGTGAAATGCCATAATGTGAGTGGTGAGCCAGTGAGTCACCGTAAACAGCACAGTCTCCAGCCAAGAGAAGGTTGAAGGAATTCCCCCAACTACTGCCTCATCCTGCTCTATTTAATGTGTAGTCTGGTATCACGCACAACATAATTTTTAAGTTCTGTGTAATACAATGTCTTGGATGTAACCAAAAAAGTTACCTTAGTGCAAAGAGTTCTCCAATTTTCTGCATCACATCTGCATGAGAGAGTTTTACCTTCCTTCGTGACTTTAGAATCTGCAAAGTAAGAAGTTCTTCACTGCTTGATCAAGTAACATGTACTAGTAGTTAAGAAGCCCACAGTTTTACAGCCTGAAGTATGAATATGGGTTAAAATCTGAATGCGTACTGTCCTTATTAACATTTTAGTTTTCTTTTCTTAGTGCCTTGCTTATCTAGCTTTCTAAGCATATCACCGTGCAACTGTTCATCCAGGTTTTTCAATAAATCACTGAGTATGTTATCAGTATCTATACAAAATCCTGGAGCATTTTCTATGAATGATTTCCCCAACAAGAGATCATTTGGTTTTCTTCCTACTATTGTTAAAGTCATGACAATGTTGTTCTACTTTGTCGCTACTTAACTTTTCTGGAGACATTTTCCTTACAACTATCAACGTATTACCATTTATTTCTTTCATGTAAAAATAATAAACCCAGTATTTTCTCTTTTGAACCCTATGAATCTCATTTTTATATGTGACATCATACGGGCTTTGTACTTTAAGTTTCATGAAAAATTGCAGTTTAAGGAATTCACTTAAACTTTTAATTATATTTAAGTTAAAGCACCTTATTTTCAGCTTAAATTGCCACACAGTTGCCTGGGTTTTTAAAATGCTGTTACACATCCTTTTCAATGTCCTGTTACATGTACACATTCACCAGTGGCAGGTGACAGTGACACAACATGGGAAACATCATTACAATGCAAAACCTCACTCCCAACCCTTTAAATGATGATTTCTTGTCCCACCACTTTGCAGGTGTTCTGAGCTTCTCCACACTGATGGCTTTACTGCCAAATGTGTTAAGCATTCAATTGCTTTTTCCATATCTTCAGCTGTATCTGGACTGATCTTTTACAAAGCACATGAGAAAAAGAGGAGAGAGTTACAAACAAGGCCTCACCTCAGGGATTGACTGGATAGATTCCACAAAGTTATCCAACAGCGATTCCCAAATAGCCAGCTTTACTGCAACACAGAGATGACAAAGCAGAAGACTGTGAGAGGTACATATGTTTTCAAGTAATCATAACTTAAAGCTGCTTTAAGACACATCGATGCTTACAAAATTATTTGTAGCAAGTTACCATTTGTATTATACAGTCAGTGTTCATATATCAATACAAAAATCTGGGCTGGGCACTGACAGCTCTGCATGCAGAACCACCTTCATCTTGAGCACAGCTTTCTTCTCCAAATGATCCATTCAGATCCTGGAGAATTTTGCTTCAGCTCAAAAGCTGTGTGTGTTGGTGCTCTACTGTAGGTGAGAAACCTTTGCAAACTACATTCCAAGGAGGCTGGAGATATAAGCAGTGCTTGTGCGAGGCTGACTTCATGTGGTACCACTCAAGAGCCTCCACTATGGCATTTCTAGTGTCCTACCTCATCACTGACCTCATCACTGTCTATAACTACCTGAGGTCTCTTCTCCCAGGCAGTCAGCAATAGGACAAGGGGGCACGGGCTTAAGCTCTGCCAGGGGAAATTTAGGCTGGAGATGAGAAGGAAATTCTTCACAGAGAGAGTGGTCAGGCACTGGAATGGCCTGCCCAGGGAGGTGGTGGATTCACCATCCCTGGAGGTTTTTAAACTGAGATTGGACATGGCACTTAGTGCCATGATCTAGTAAATGGACTGGAGTTGGACCAAGGGTTGGACTCGATGATCTCTGAGGTCTTTTCCAACCCAACTGATTCTATATTCTACACAGCTCTCATTCTCCATTTGTGCAGTATTGATGCAGTGTGCTCCTACCATGGAGAGTTAGCTTGTATAGACACACCACCTGTACTTGTTAAAACTAAATTCAAACTTAAGCAATCTCCTATTTTCTTTTTAGATGAGTGTACTGTGTACTGGAGATGTAACTTCTCTTCTATGGAAGCCTGAGTTCAGCATAGGCAATGGCAACACAAATTCTACTATTCCTCAGCTTGAGCCTGGAAAGATGTTTCTACAAGATAGTGATATAACTCAGGCTTTGTTCTTTAATCCACAGATTCCCAGACAAGAATGAAGTAGCAACAGATAAAATATCAACCCTAATCGATCAGAAAAAATGAATTACAGAAGATTTAATTGTCAAAATTAACTCTTTCATGGCAGTAATCAATCGTATCATCTGGTTAGGACACTGACAGTAAATCCAGTGCTGAACATTTGCACACTTATCTTTTGAATACAGAGGCCTACTCCAAGTCACTGACTTAAAAAACTTTTAATTTAGCCCCTGAAAAAAAAAAAGCCAGTAAGCATTTCAGCTATCACCTGTTATTTGACAGAGGCTTGTTTCTGCTGTGTTGTAAATGTGACTTGGGGCTATATTTGCATCCTTTATTTTCACTGAACATTTTTATTGAACTGTTTTTCTTTATGATGTGCATGTCTCACACTAACATAAACTGGTACGAATTATCTCCTGAGAATAAATCCCTTGTTTCCTTTTATGTGGCACTATTCTCCCATACAGTGGCTTTATGACTAGAAAAACTACAGAGAACAATAGATGTTTTTTCTCAACAGCTCTTCCTTCTACAGTCAAAAACCATTTAGTTACACTGCACTCCTTGATCAAATGGTGTAGCACCTCAAAAACATGCTTTCTGTTTCTTGATATCTCTCCTGTGTAAAGGGGCACTTCCCCAAATATTACTGGAATCCTATAATTTACCCTAAAGGCAGTAGGGGCAGACAGACCAGACTATCTTTGAAGGCCTTTCCAAGGACAGCCTTATTGCTGTTAGCTTCTACTCCCAATTCCGACATCATTCAAGGTCTGAAGCAGAAGAGAGGTGTTATTTCCATAAGCAGCAGCACCACTGCTGAGCCTGAGTTCTTTGCAGGGCCCCCCACTGTCTTCTACCACAGCTAATAAGCCTGGAAAATATTATCTGTGACTCTGGTCCACACTTCTGTTACTGCTACACCTCCCCAGCTGGGAATCGCTGCTCTACATCACTTCTTTAGCCGGCATCTAGCTTTTTGTGTCAGAGGAAATGATGTCAGGATGAATTATGCAAGATTACTGAGAGGGTTCCAATAATGGCCTCTACACTCATTGTTATCCAAGCGTACTTCTCAAGGGTGGGGAACAGGATGCTCAGAAGAATGTGTATCTTTTACAAAGCATGTTTATTAATGTGCTTTGTTCATCTTTAAAATGAGGCAATTCCAATTTTTAGAAAACACAGTAAAAACGTTAAAAACATCCTCTCCCTGAAGCACAGTCACTCTTTACACAGCTTGCCTAAACCAGACACCAAGTCTTCTCCAACCTATCGCTGTACAAGTCCCACCTATAATGACGTTTCCCAATATGTGTAGCACAGGCTGATAGTATGAACAATATTAACTTACCAGAAAGACAAAGAGCATTTG
The DNA here is from genome assembly GCA_013397135.1 of Pachyramphus minor. Taxonomy (NCBI): domain Eukaryota; kingdom Metazoa; phylum Chordata; class Aves; order Passeriformes; family Tyrannidae; genus Pachyramphus; species Pachyramphus minor. The sequence goes on from VYXB01000251.1 coordinate 859,048, forward strand.
AAAAGGCAAATTTCTGCAGAACAACTTCATCACTATCCAGCTCAGAATTTAAAAGGATTTGTCCTTTATGAAGCTTTGACTGACCTCTGTTAAAACAAGATTGAAGCATCTTCATTGACTAAGCCACCAGCAAAGGAACAAAGCAAGAACACAAGAAAGGTTTGGTTCTTTATTTATATAAAGCATGTGGTATCTGTACGGCTATCATCCCCATCCCTGCATTTCATTCACGTTCAATCTGACAGTAACCAAAGAAAATCACTGAAAATTAGTTCCTCAGTCTAAAACTAATATTACGACCAAATTTTCTAGGTCTAAATTAAAGTGCAACAAGCTGTGATGGTAGAACTGCAGATGGTGAACTGCAGAACAAAATTAGAACAGCATTACTACAAATGTGCAGATAATTCAGAGTAAGCAGGATGCTAGCCTCTCTCCTGCTCTGTAGCTCCTCTGTTATCTTTCTGTTTGTTTTCCTTTTCTGCTGTCACTCTTACCAACCTCACTCCATCCCCACTATGGTGTTACTTTCCCTAAAACTTCTATGGCAGAGGGGACAAGTGACAAAGAAAAGAGGACATAAGACTAGTTCAATTTTTCATGTCAATCCCACTATGAAACTTGCATAAGCACAATGGAATATGTCCAGAATCACAAATTACATAACTGGATAGTGCAATGCAGTTTTCAAACAGCCAGAAAAAAACCAAACACTTTTCTCCTTATCAGGTTACCTTAAATAAGCTCAACCTCATTAGTTCAGTCCCTAGTGTTAACAGTGTCCTGTCTAGGAGTGGCTTTTTGGTGGCATCACTGTTGGAAAATTACAGATAATTTATATAATCATTTCCATTGAGAAATATTTCTGTACAGATAATTTTCTCCCCAGGATGAAAAACATTTAACGAGGAACAACAACTTGCCAGGTTTATCATTACACAGTATTCAAGTTGTAACTTTCCTGGGAAGTGAAGTATATGCAGAATTATATTGTTGAATATGAACCTCAAGAGCAATAAGGAAAGCTTATACAGAGCATTCTCTTTAAAATCAGATTTGTCTCAATAATGCTTACTAGTTTTTTTCCTGTGAGGTACCTAGTTTCTGTTCAGGATTGCTGAAGAACACGTTCAGTTACGTGGGCAGGGAGCTTCCCAATTTATAAATTCTATAGCATATGCAAATCACGAAGGCCACTACTTGCAAGTTTAACAATACAGCAAAATTTGTCAATTTAGATTTACCATTTTCTTCTTTCCTTATTTAACTCATTTGAAAAAAGCGTAATGACAAGTATATTATTACTAGCTGCTTTTGCTTGAATTTGGCTATATACAGAGTGCCTAAAGATACTTACTCCCCTATTCTGTAGTTTATTTCTTCATTCTCCCAGTGGACTAGTGCAACTTCATATGGCTGAATTTCATGCTGTTCTAGCACTCGCATGATATTCTTCATCTAAGAAAAAGACAATTGCAGCAACAGTTACCACGCAGTATACTATGACTCTGCAAAGAACTTGCATATAGCAGGCTGGAAATTGCAACCTTCATGCTGAAGTTATTTAAATAACAGTGAAGAGGTGTGCTAAGTAATGGAATTATTAACATAGTTTACTTCTGAAACTATTTGTAGCTTCAGAAGAATTTGTGGCTAGGAACAACTGAAAGGAATCTGAGAAGAGTAAAATACCATTTAATGTCTGCACACATGAAAACCAGTAAGGATTAACTACAGCAGCAGTAAGGACAATGCAGATGTATCCAGTTATATATTATATTATATGTTATAACAATGAACTGTACAAGACTTTGGCAGATGTCTGAGTATGGGATGAAAAACTTCAGGATAAGTACATCAGGTGGTTGTTTCGGATTAAGTTACTAGTTTGCTGCTAAATCAACAGTTTTATTTCTGGTCACTGCTGAAATCAGTAGTTTTGTTTCAGCTACCAGAGGTTGGGTGGTATTACAGAAGTCCTTTAACACTACAAAAATCTGGAAAAATAGATTCAGTGCCACATTCATCCTTGTAAACAGTTAATGTGCAATTTTACTCACAGAAGTAATCTCACTGCTCTCTTATTCTCCAGCACACTAAAACCTGATGCAGGAAGAAAGAAGCCTTTTTTTTCACAAAACTTTCTCCTCTGACATCTGACTTAGGATCTCTCATCCTTGTTCCTTTTAATGTGCTACAAGGCTCCCCTCATAAAAATCATCTGCAATTAGAACAAATTTTGAACTAAAAAGAGCACTTACCTACAAGTTTTTAAATGGCATTTAGCTACACAACAGCCAATAAAAAACCCAAACCACAAAACCACAGTACACTTTTGATGCCTAAATTCTTTAAGAATTCAATCTTCTACTAAGTTATACTTAAGAAACACTCTTCTTCAAAATAAAAGAGTCAATCTCTCATCACAAAACTGTACAGTAGAAAATTTTTCATGAAGTGTAATCTCCGGGTTCAGTATTGTACAGTAATCTACTGGATCACCTGCAAGAGGGATGTTCTTTGTTGTGCTAGCTTCCTTCAATGCTTTCAAGGACTTTAGTGATACTATCTATCTATGAAAGACACAGTAACATTTTTCACTGAATAAAAAACCCCCAACCCCGCAGCTACAACTGCTTGTTTCATAATCCTAAATTTAATATTAGCTTAACCAGTATTCGCCATATAATTCAAGTCTTGTGGTAAAAAAGGGTATAAAAACTTATGTTCGTTTTTCTTAAGCAAGCACCTGCTCTTAGCCCAGTCACCTCAGCCAACCAGCTAAGCTGTGTCCAGGGACAGATCAGCAATGCAAACCCCACACTGCTGCTAGGCCCAGTCTAATTTTATAGAAGGGATGAGCTGTGACACAGTAAAATTAATTAGAAAAGATGTTCTTGATTCTCTAGATTCAAACTCTTGTTATTATGGATGCTTACATCATACAATTTCCATTTAAAAAACCCTCAAAGCTGGTTTTGCTTTTTGCCCTTGCTATTTTGGTAGAGAAGCTGTTGTACAACCTTCCTATTCAAGTATTTGAAAACGGTATTTTATATTTTAAATTTCTTTCTGTGATTAGTCTGTATTTATTACTTCTCCTGGTAAGTGTTGGTTAGTTTCAAATAGTTTTTCTTCTCCTACTAGTGATTCTGGAGTACTTTGAAAAGCCATTTTGTCCATTCACAGTGATACTCTACACTTTGTTTTACTGAATTACTTTCAGTTTCTGTTCCACAGACCAATTTGGGGTTTTTTTCCTTTCATTTCATTTCATTAAAATATGTGCATAAAATTACTTCCTCTATTTGAGCAAGTTGTTTGGCAATTAAAACTTTGACTATGATTCCAGTAAGCATAAAAAATAAAGCTAGCACAGGACCAACTACAGTTAGTAGTCCTGACAAGTAAAACACGGTATCAAATTTTCAACGGTACTCAAGCATGTACAACAAAATTAGAGTTTTCAGAGCACTCCAGTGGGCTGAGGTGTCCAACTCAAAGATCATCATGAGTTAAGTCAGCAAGTCTTCAGTAATACCTGGGAATCAGTACCGTAATTATAACCACAGCAGCCTAAGTGTGCTACAGGGAAGGTGTGAAGGGAGAACGAGTATCTTTTTGTGGGACATCCGATATACTGACACCCCCTAAAACAGACAGGAAATCATGAACATTTCAGGTCTGAAACAGAAAAAGTGAACTTGAATTCAGAAATTGTTCATGTCTGGAAACATCTGCTTCGTATTTTCATTTACTGTAATGAAAATCCTCCTGTGAACTTCTGTGCATCTCAGTATCATCTATTTAATACACCTTTTAATTTCACATACTCTGTCTTCAGATAAAATCAATACTTTCTGTATCTAGAATCCAGTTTTACTTAACAACAGTAATAAAAATACATTAAGTTCTATAAATATAGTCATCAAAATAGATATGCCTCTGGCATACCCTTCTTGGTCAGCAAATATCACCAAATTATCACAAAAGATATATCAGTTCAATATCAACATATTTAACAATTATACCAACCAATAAACAACTTTCTTCAGGTAAATTGCTAACTGGTAGAAACACAGAACAGTATTAAAGAGTTGCTTACAATTTTTTTTTCGCTTTCAAAGCTATACAAACATAAGTAATAGTTTTGCCTTAAAATGCAACAGAGTAGAATGATCCTTTTCTTTTAACACATGTTCTGTTACATTAGTGCCTTTCACAGGTTGATTTTCCTGATCTACTTCTTCAGGATACAGAGCTGCAAGAATTTTTTGTCAGTCTCACTAGATGAAGGTTTCAGATTTTTTGCCTTACGTAGATGACTTTCAAAGGTGGACATATCAGCAACCCACACACTTGATGGCAGTAGCAGGCAAGAACCTACACTCACTAGGAGAAGTATCAATCAGGTTTTTTAGTTCATGGAAAGATCCAAGCTCCCACACAAACCCCAAGCATGCTGAGCTTTGAGGGACTGAAAAAACACTTGCTTATGCAGTTTTAACAAACAGTTTTGCTTTACTTACACTTTTCTCTTCCACATTCCAAAACACAACAGCCCCTTCCCTGTGAATTCAAGGAAAAACTGAGGTGTAATCATACTGTTTTAAATGCATTTTAATGCAATATTCAAATTGTACAGTGGCAATTTCTGTCCTTGTGAATCAAGAAACTTAATGCTGTCTTCATAGAAACTATGTAATAGTTGCTTTTTAACCATATTTAAATGAAAAAACATGAGAGCGTATTTTTTAACCTTTTAAATAATTTGATTTTTTAAAAAAATCATTCTGACTGGACATTTATTCCTTGAGTTTCATCTAGCAAGCTGCACTACTTCCTTCACACCATTACTATTAATAACATAATGTTTTGAACACAATTTGTAGTTTACCTGAAGAAAAAAATCATGCCAGGATCATCTTCTTTTGCAGATTTCTCAGTACTAACCACCAAAACATTTGCAGCATCTAGTTTGAAATAAACGAAAAAAAATGAACCATTAGTCAAACTTCTAAACTTAATAGCATGTAATTCAACAATTACATACTGACACATCAGTCAGTCTCATATTTTATTGTTCTGATGGAAATGCTTGCCAGGAAACAACTACAATATCAAACTACACTGTGTCTCTGAAGTGTTACACTCTAGACAGATCCAGCCTCTATTGTGAACTTCACTGGAATGTTCAGTTATTGAAATGTAACATCTTCAAAGAACAAAAGACTTAGGAGGAAACTGATGCAGGCATAGTAAATAACCAGGAACAGAATACAGAAGTGGACATGCAACGTGAGAAAACTATGGAAGTTGCCCACAGCTGCAGAGAAATTACCATTCAAATCTGCTTGCCCAGAAGATCTTTTTCTTCCCTACACACTAAGGGACTAATCTGCACTCAAATTGTGCTGACTTTGCTTTGCCAGTCAGAAACTTGAAAGACTGTACCCCCAAGACAGAAGAGCGTGCACCTGCATTTCCCTTCAGATCATACGTGTGCTTTTGAAACAAACCTTCCACCCACCCTCCTTTACCACACTTCTGATGTGTATTGCAGAATAGTATACAAAATGCAGGATTTTTTGCATTAAATTAAACTGAAAGAGGAACTCAAAAAAATGCCCCTGTAGTACTCCAACCACTAATAAGGCATTTGTTACAAAGGACCAGACTAGAACTAATGCAAGTAGAGTGCCCCCAAACTTAAAAAATGTGGATGCTGGGTTCTCAAAACAAGGTTTTTGGGTTTTCTTCTCCTACAAGTCTTCTCCACTGTAGTACTCACTCGTATAGATAAAGTTTTAGAAGTCCTGATTTGGTTTCAGACAAAAAAGTTTACTTTCAAGCATGACTCATTTTGTTGCAGGATTAGTGGAAGCTAGACCAGAAAAAAACCCTACTTCTATAATAAAGCAAGACTCTGCAAAGATTTTGCAGGGTCTAACACCTAAGCCTTAGAAAGTTAAACCCATTTGCAGAGATCGCAGGTCAAGTGACAAGGTATCAAATTCTGCCTGTGTACAAATTCCACCTTCTGCTCTACTACTCAAGCCACAGAGGCCAGGTAAACTGAGGCAGCACAGTGACCAAGTATCAGAGATACTTTTTCTAATACCTGAATTGAGACCACAGGGTTGGTGTGAGCCCTTTTTAAAGACTTTTCTTCCACTTGATATTCCAGTTCAGAAACATGTCATTGGATGAATCACTAGACCAAGTTTTAGGTGTGACATATGATGTCATTGTGGAAGCAACATTTGCCTACAATTTCTCATTTGCTTTTTCAAATATGATCCATATCTTTATTTATCCACTACAGCCAAAACATACAAATTGAAGAGAATGTGGTCCGCTTTAAGTGAAGGTACAGGATCTGCCTCTAAAATGTTTTTAAAGAGGTCAAAATGGAGCATAATGCTTAGGAATAACACTACGAAGTAACAAATCCACACAATAATTGCTGATTTAGATTTCTATGTGCTAATATTTTTTTCTTTTCTAAGATTCAATGTCTGGTTTGGTAACTAAACTGCTACATGCATACGCCAACAATTACAACACTTCAGATCTGCTGGCACAATCTAACATACTTTCATCATTACCTCCTCCAAACCTTTGATAAAGAGTACTTATTGTCAGGAGTCAAAAACACTGCCAAGAAATGAAAGAACTGGCAAAACTCACACTCCAGGGCAAAATACCATCAACAGTAACTTTTAATTCACAGCTATGCTGGGGGTTGTACAAAGTTTCTACCCCAAAGCTGTGAAACCAGGGGTGGTTTTAATACAAAGAAACTAAAATGCACATGAAGCCTATATTCAAGTCTTGTCTTTCACATTTATCTTTCTGAGCAAGACAATCACTCATAAATCTTGTGTTTGAAAGAGACTCACTGGAGTATTATTGCACTTAGATTATTGTTTGAGAGGCAGACAAGTATTTGACAACCCCTACTGAAATGCCCATAAACTGTCCTACTCTTAGCTTCATATAATCTGTCCTTTCAAAGGAAAAAAAAAAGGCACTCTACTGCCAACATATGAAAATCACAGCTGTTCCAGGGCATAAGGTTCCTTAAGCTATAAAAAGCTCCATTTGTTTTTGTCTTGTAGTATACTTTGGCTATTTCCAAGCCATACTTCCCAAGTCTTCTTCAGAGATACTTTATATGGAAACCAGAACCAATTATTTTGCTGAAGCCTACTCAAGTGAAGCATTCAACATTTGCTAGGAGATACTCAGCCCTCTTCAGCATTCTCTTCACTAGAATTAAGCGTTTATGTGTGTATATTTTTCATTTCACTTAGTCAGCAAGATTCTCTCTTGCATGCCTTCCTCTCTGACCCTCAGTGATTTACATTAATAGAAATGTGAATATGGAACGAAGATGCAGCACTTCAAATTACAAAATTGTTTTGACAGCTGAAGCACTGCACTAGCTCACTACTGAAAGATTAATTAAAATAAAACACTCAGAATTTTCTCAATTAGTGAATTTCTATAGAAATTCTCTGTATCAGTAAATTTCCAAAGTTATTTCTCATGCATGCATGTAATTTTTCAATACTTCTAGTGGAATTGTAATGTTTGGAAAAATTATCAGAGGCTAACAGTGAATACAGGTCATATTGCTATTCTGAAAGGTTTAGTTGTGAGGATCTTAGGCACATGGAACCTTTAATCAAAGCAATATTTTTACAGGTAGTATGATATATTCAACGGTATTACCAGAACAAGAATACATTAAGTTATGAAAATTATATACCTCACCCATGTTTTATTTCCCAAAATATAACATTGCTTTTAATATTTTTTCAAAGATCTACCTCTAGGCAAACTTGTTATTTCAACATATCCATGTGAAGTCAGGTCATGACACAGATTACCAAGATGATATTCATCTGCTGTTGCAAAGGCTGTGCACTGCATCAGATTCTGTGCCAAAGGAAGAAAGATTTGAGTTAGGGCAAGGCTGAAGCAAGATGTTAATAAGAAAACTGTTTGCCTCAAATTTGTTCAGAGAGTGACAATTTTCATTTATGCACTCTTTTCTATGATATCATTGCCATGCTGTCCACCTGATGTACAAATACTAACGAGATTACTAGCTCCTTGTTCAGTGGGAAAGCAAATCATACACAGAGAACAATCCAGGTGACATAAGTCGCACTGAAAATCTTTGTGAGAGAGCCACATAGAGAACTCGCTTCCCTGAAAGCCAATCAAATGCTTCAACAGTAGAACTGCACTTGCTACTGCTCTTCCATCCCACAGCTTATGATATTCTTGGCTGACCAGTGAAACCAGAGGCAAGACATCCCCAATACCAGTTTTAACATCCACAATTTTAAGATAAATGGAGTTTGACTATCCCAATCTGCTTATCAGGCACAAACTTGTTCCAAACACAAACACGTTCCCCCCCACACCAAGCTCACTGCTCAGTGATCCCAGGGTATGAGCCACTACAGCACAGAAAGCCACTGATCTTCCAGGCCAGTTGTAGGTGCTGCTCCTCTGCTGTGTCCCTCCTCCCGCCCTGAGCTGAATCCGGCACTAAAAACATGCTCTCAACTGACACCACAGCTGAACAGTACATGAGAGCCAGTTTGTTTTAATATTCTACAATCTTAAATAACTAAAATGCCACATTCAAACAAATAACTGGAAAAATGATGCTGGCTTGCAAAGTGACTTGACTCATGCATGGCAAAGAATTCAGAAAATCATCTGCATAAAGATTTTCTTGATTAATCAAAAAAGTAACATTAACCTGATTTGCAAATTCTATTACTTCAGTGTATTTCTTTGTTCTGATATAATGTATGTCCTACAATAACATTTTTCAGTACAATGTAGTGGAAGATGTCCAGAAAGTAATGTCTCATTGTGTATCAGTCACTTCCCAGCTTTTTGTAACTAATACAAATGGGGATGTAACTAACAACAAATGAACAAAAGAAGTGTACTCATCTGCAGGCATTTAGACCCACAATACACTTCAAATTAAAATCCAAATTACATTCTTGCATCACTCATACACAAACAGCAAGGCTTACAGAGGTGTCCTGCTCCCTGCAGGGGGTCCACCGCCAGCCATCAGATTCACAACCACACATGAGAACTTGTTTTTAATGTCAACGTTGTTATCACGTCCAAAGCTTTGCTTATACATCACCTCAATTCAGCAACCACTAACAGAAAATAAGCTTTAAAAGTAATAACAATATTCAGAGAGCAATTTTGTAGGCATATTCCCACAACTGCGCTACAAGGCTGAGTTAACAGTGGAACAGAACTGCATTTTCAGTTCCCTTGCAGCATCTAGTTGTATTATCACAACTTCATCTGTACAAATCCATTCTCAATCTCTAAATTACCAATACCAATTACATATTTGAATCTGAAGATTCTTCCAGAAAGCTCTGATGATTACAAGTACCCATGCTCTGCAATGAAACTCTTCTGCCAAGAGCTAAGGGAGCAAACTCTCATCTACTTAGCATATAATCTGAAAATCTGTCCTTCTCTATGCTTCCCATAGTTTATTACTTGTGCTATTCTTTAAGGCAAATGCACTACAGAATTGACTTTCTGTCTTACTGCTGCAATTTTAGTTTCAATGCAAAGATTTTACATTTAGTCAGAACCAGAAATTTTCTGCTAAGCTATATGCCTGAAATAGCATTTTGGATATGAAGTAATTTGCTTGGGAGGTTTTTGCTTTTGTTGCTTTTGTTTATTTTGTTTTTTTTGTTACAATGTACTGTTTCCCTGACATTTCTATTGAAATCTTGTTTGATGGAAAACATTTGGATTGGGTATAATTTGAAATTAAGACACCTAATATATGTGTCCACAGGCGGTCCAAATATCTAAATTCCCATAGCTGTTGCTGAGATCCAGCCAAAACATCTACTCTCATCAGTGACACAGCTAATCCTAAAATGGACATGTTAACTGGCTGATCCACCTTTATGCCATGCTTTCTGCTACATCACTTTCACCTGCAATCCCCCCCAGAATACAGCACCTGTACTGGTGCTAGAAAGAAATTCCAGCTCCTCACCCCCCTCCTCCTTTCTGCCTACAGCTGGGGCATTATTAAGATTCCACTCAGAGCACCACACAGGATGGCTGCTCCTAAGGACAGCTAAGTATCTTGACAACTTACTTTCTGTATCATCATGCCCCTAACAACTGTACAGGCTCATGGAATCCTACCTCTCCTTAGTCCATCTCTTCCACTTTAAGCATGCAAAAATTGTTAAGAAAAAAAACCAAACTGTAGGGTGAACTTTAGTCCTTGTATTGCCACAGGAATCAGTTTTTATCTAAAGTGTATTAAGTATTACATCTTTGCCTGAATTTCAAGCTATCTCTACACTATATGGCTATAGCATCAAAAATGAGCTCAGAGGCTTTTCCTGCCATCAGACTTACAGATTAACTAAGTAGTGGTACTGCTCATTGATGGACTGACTAAACCAGTTAACTGCTTTCAATAACTCCTCCATCTATCTGGAAAAACTGGTTGTACAACAATTTATCACTGCTGGTACTCAGCACTCTGCCTGTAAAAACACACTGAAGACCGGTGCTGGGGACGGGTGGGAAGGACATCATTTTCTGCAAAAGTGTCAGATGTCAGACCCTCCCAGACAGAAAACCCCAGAGATTCCCGGGATTCCTCTAACTGAGAACCTCAGGAGTGGGCCTACAACTACTGTCTCCAGAGGCAGGCTGGGAAGGAGAAGATGCCCCCAGGCAACTGCCCTGGCAAAAGGGCCTGCAATGCTAGAGGGCTCCTGGCTGCCTTCAAACGTGCACAGAAGGCAAGATCAGCTTTTTTTGTGACACCAGGATTTAGAAAAAACAGATTGCATGCTGAAAAAAAGCCTTCAAAGATTCTCCATTTGTGCTACTTTTATTTATCTTGTAGAAATCATCTCTAAGTTACTTCTCTGTACTACAGAAGTATCAAGAAATACACAGACAGGTAAAAAAAATCCTGATTCCAAAATATCATCAGCCTGCAGTTCACGTGATAGTTTGCCTGTACCCCTGCAGACAGGGATATATATCTGACAAACCCACGTGGGATTTAATAAAAAACAGGAAATGTTTCTGCTAGGTCTGAGTTTATATAATTTCTGGCCCAGCATTTTGCCATGTGGAAACTTCCTCAGAAACTACATTATTATTTCAGTATATCAGGATGTATTTTCTCCATTTCTTCACAATGCAAAATGTCAAACAAAGCCGGCATTCTGTCAAACTGTTTTGTCAAACATTTCTGTCAAACTGTTGCATTCTATGCCATCATTTAAAGAGCCTCAAAAATGTTGTCACTTCACCCAAAACCAAAAAGAATCAAACTCTAAATGTAGTGTCATAGCAGGACTAAAAAGCTGGAAACATTACATGGTATTTCAGGACTAATATTCTTCACTTTCCTCTTTCAAAGCAACATGCAAATACCGGTGGGAACTCAATTGACTATAACTGACTCTTAACACAAAGGCACCTCCTGCTCATCACACAAAATACTAAGCAGAAGCTCAGATAATAAGGCAAGCATTAAAACTTCTCTGTGCTCACATTCAGTAGATCATGTAACAGACATATTTTGCAATGTGTAAACTATTTCTGAAGGTACAATGCTTATTTCAGTCTCATCTATCATACTATATTACTAACAATACCCTGGAACTCAGTTGTTGCTGTAGCTTGAGAATAGTAACACTTCTGACACCAGGAGTCACCACGGAAATCCTGTATACAAGTATACTTAAGGCCTGCCTTGGCTAAGAAATATCTTAAGGAGATACAGCTACAGGTATGCGCTGTGCCACTTCGTGTCTCACTATCTAAATCAGTTTGTTGTTGCAGTTCTTCTGCAACAGATCTAGGAGTCTGGAAATTAACGTGCTATTTCTACACATGGAATAATCTTTCTCAAGTAACACAGTAATACTTGCACATCCATTTTCCACCTGAAACTTAATCTGAATATAAACCTTATACTTTTTACCTTATTTCTGTTTGAGCAAAGCCTTAAAACTGGCTAGATTTGGACAAGCAAGAATATGTAGGGAATTATTCTGATAGCTCGACTTTGTTTCTCAATATTAAATGCGATATGAGAGCATTGGTCAAAACTATTTTTAATGAACTTCACCTTTCCACTTACCTTCCACTTTTGTTTACACACTGCTAGTAAACTTCCATTTTACCTTCAAAATACCAGCCACACTAATTTCTATCAAGCTTGCTTCTGTTTGCAGAGCTCCCACACTGGGGTAAATAATGAAATCCTTCTCACCAAATAAATACATTAATTTCATTAAAATGTTAATCTAAACCTTAATCTGAACATAAGTTAAGATGATGCATTCCCTTAATGCCATATAGACTGTAAATGTTGTACATTACCTCCATGTCTGAGAGAGGCAGGTTCGTTCTGGATGGCTGCTTGGTCCTCGGTGCCTTTGGTGGCCTCTTAACTGGCAGGTTATTGTGTTTTGGAATAATTTTACCAGCTGATACAACTGCGTAAAATCTTGATGATGTGTTCCTGAGCTTTTTGATATGCTCTGTATTGTGCCTGTAGTTTTGTGTCATCATCACACCCAAGTGTTTCCAGGAGCGAAAAAACCCCTCCCCACCCTGATAATAAACTCTTCTTCCTGAAGTGGATACATATCCTTGGAGCAATTGCCAATTCTTGACTTGCACACATCGACTTGTCAACCAAGGCAATGCAGTTTTCAGAGTATAAAAATTCCAAGACTTTGCTGTTCTCTGAGCTATTCTGTCAACTTCATTATCCAGCTTTAATAGCAGACATCCAGTTTTGTTGAAGCTTTGGCATTGACGTATTGTTGTTAAAGCATGGAAAGATCTAGTCTGGAGATGCAGAAGTTTCAGTCTCATTTCTTCCCTCTGAACTGTATTGAAAACAAAGAAAATCATCCATCAACATTTTGGGAAGAAAGAATATTATTTCTCTCTTATCTAAAAGGTGACCCATACTACTTTTGGATGTGTTAGGATGCCTAAGCACATGACTCTGGTGGGAATAAACAGCTTTTTTTTGATTCTATGGAAATAGTCTAAGATCAAAACATACTATTGAGCTACATGCTTGCAACATGTGGTAAAAAAGTAGAACTCCTTGCTATGTTAATATTGAAAGCAGGCATCTTTCCCTTCTGCTGCTCATTCTGTGAAGCAGCCTGCACTCTCCCCACTGCTCACTGAGCAAGCAAACACACAGCTTAAAGAGGACATCAGACTCTGTGAATCATTGTGTTATACATAATAAAAACAACAATTTAGATTACTATGTGGTTGTATGGGAATGTCACCTACAGAATACACACACTCTCAGCATCAGATCAGACTCCTGTGCCAAAAACAGCCCAGCACAGATCCAGCCCCAGTAATGTGTCTCGACTGCAGTGAGAAGGCAGCTGAGTTACAGCTCCTGCCAGTACATCCTGCTGCAACAGCGACCACCAAGCCTGCCTGCAGACCCACCTGTGCAGGTGTGTCCTTATTCTGGTTATTTCAGACCAGCAAACTTAGTGTATCTACCCAATGTCATGTGAGCTAATCAAATAAACTTTAAAAGTATTCACAGGCAGTAGGTTGAATACCTCAGTGGGTGTGTTTCATTTTCATTTCAAAAATCCCACGTCAAGCCCCTTCCCATATCTTATTTTCCTAATTTTCCTTATAGCATAAAATCAATCTTCAGCAAATTATTAACAAAAAGCCATTAAGTTGTATAGCTCAAAAAACCCAGCCTGTCAGAATACTTTCCAAAAAATAAAGGAGGATCTTCAATATCACAAATACATTTAACATAATATTTCAAATAAGCATTTTCTTGTGAAGAAAATCATGGTGTGTGCTGTGGAACAAGCCCTCCGTCCTGACAAGGATACCTGGATGTTAGCAAAACACACACACAAAAAAACCTCACCAAACCACACTCTGACACAACTTAATGGGAGTACACTAATTCTGGTGAAAGAGGCATACAACTAAAAATAAATAAATAAAAAGAATGTAGAACACTTCTAGGCTGCCACAGAATAAGTAACTGATCTTGGGCACAACTTTGTATCTTTATATCCTCTTCACTTGTACATTTCTGCCCAATTTAAAGCTTGTTATTGGCATACTGATTGGAATAAACCAATTATTAATTCTGAACTTTTTCTGTATTTATAAAACAATCCAGAAGACTCTGCCCAGGACAAGGCATATTTACCTTTTTAAAGGCTTGTTAACTCTGGGTAATCAAAAGAGCTGAAAAGAACTCAGCAACTGCAGCCCAAGCCAATGGAGAGCCAGGGCAGGGAAGTCTCCAGCAGTGTGGGGTAACTGGCAGAAAGAGACTTACAAATGCCAAGTAAGTTCTCACTTTCCTGAGTAAAAAACCTCATCCTGAATCAGTGATGCCAAGGAGAATTTTTCAAGTCTACAGGCTTAGAGCAGGTTACAAGGAAAGAGAGAACATATGGGTTGAATTCCATCGAGGGGCCTAAACGTCAGGCCTGTGGCAGCAGAGGCACCCAGCCAGAACGAGCGGAATAGAGCAATCCAAGAAAAGCGGGATGAAAGGCGAACAGGATAGGAGGCGTCACCCCTGAGCAGCGAGCACAGAGGCGGGATTTATTTTCCAACGTCTCTTCAGTCATGGCACAGTTTAGCCATGCCCGCTGCCGCCTCAGCCGGAGGCCCAGCCC
>VYXB01000251.1:875080-945500 GCA_013397135.1 Pachyramphus minor
GGCCTCAGTGCCGGCAGGCGGCGCTGTGGGCGCGGTGCCTCCGCAGGGAGCGCCCGGAACGGGCCGTGGGCTGGTGTGGAAGCGTAGCTGTGCTGCTGGTGTCGCTGCTGGGCCCTGGGGACCCGACGCGCCGGGTGGAAATCTTGCAATAAAAATAATTCTCCAGGCCGTTTTGGCGCTCTCTGTATGTCTGGTCACGTTCTGCTCGTTGTCCTCCTCGAACATAAACGGGGTTTTGGGGAAATGTAAATGAAGTGTGTAGTGCAGAGTACATAAGTGTCAGTTTTTGTGTCGGTAGGAGATAGTGTTAAAGTTTGAACGGGCCTCTATTCTTTTAATTTTACATTTCGCTGACTGCATCCAGGCAGCCGAACAATTAAAGAACATGGTGTAGCATTGAACGAGGTGCAATTTTTCTCTCTTTTGGCAGGGCCAGTTAGTTAGCATTTACTTCCTTGAAAAAACTGTTTTTCTTTAAAAGCAGACCTAAGAACCTGACCCATTTTAGGAGTTTTTATTACTATTACTCCTGTCCCCTGCTTTAGAGGCACGTAAAGTTACTTTTAAGAGTGTTGTGTTTTAACCCCAGCTGGCAGTCAAGCACTGCACAGCTACCCACTGTGCCCCCAGCTGTGCCTCATTCAGCCCCCAGTGAGGTGGGAAGTGAGGGAATGAGAAGGGTAAAAGTGGAAAAAGTTGTGAGTTGATATAAGAACAGTTTAATAATTGAAATAATACTGCATTATAATAGAAAGGAAAAGAACAACGAAAAAGAGAACCTAAGAAAAACAAGCGAAGCCAGTGAAAACAATTGCTCACCACCAGCTGACTGATGCCCAGCCAGTACCCAGGCAGTGGTCCTGCAGCCTTTTCCTCTTGGTTTCCATTGCTGAACATGACACCGTATGGGTCAGTTGGGGTCAGCTGTCTCGATTATGTCCCCTCCCAGCTCCTTGTGCACCCCCAACCTGCTCTCTGGTAGGATGGTGTGCAGGTAGGAGAGGCAGACAAAGCCTTGACTCTGGGTAAGCCCAAGTCAGCAGTAATGAAAACATCCCTGTGTTATCAACACTGCCTCCAGCACAACTCAAAACACAGCCCCATACCAGCTACTGTGAAGAAAATTAACTCTGCCCCAGCCCAAACCACCACAAAGACCTTGCATTTGTTTTTAAAAAGTGAAACTATCTCATCATTTGCTGTCAATAATAAAAATTTGTTCCTCTCCCTTTTAGATCCTTTGCATATTTTACAATTAAAGACAGACTGCCACAGATCCTTACAAGAGTTATTGATACTCTGCATCGACATAAAAATGAATTTTTTGAAGAACATGGTGAGGTAAGAGTAAGGTCTCTTATTTTCCCTGATGTTTTTTTCTCCCTAACCCTTGAGGCTCCTTCTCTGCTGTGTTTTTACTGGTTTCTTACTACAGTTGTTACTTGTCTGTCTCAATCTTTTTGTCTGTTTGGTATTTTTAAATCATCTCTTTCTTGTAGCTGTTTTTGATTAGTTCTGTAATTCACTTCTCTGTCTAATCTTTTTGTGGTCTGCAACTGCTTTGCTTCCTTGGGTTTTTGTGTTGATGTAGTGTTTGATAGACTGTAGCACCTTCTGTGTTTCAATATTTTCTTCCAAAAGCAAAAAGTCCAATCTAAAAAGAAGTTCCATGTGCAGTTCATTTTAGGATGTTAGGTCTAAAATGAGCTTTATTCACCAAAATATGTTCTGTTGAATCAAGCTCTGGTTTGTCAGAGGCTCACCTTTGGCAATTAAAACTTAACACATATTTGATGAAAAGTTGATCTGTGTCTCTACAGTTCAAATAGGAACCTTTGTTCTCCACTTATTTCAGAAGGGTGTTGAAGCAGAGAAGAGAGCTATATCTTTCCTCTCCAAACTGCGGAATGAACTGCAAACAGACAAACCAGTGACCCCTTTGGAAGATGAGCTGCCTGATGCTGCACTGTGGAACCAATACCTGGACTACCAACGAAATTTATCAAATGGAAATGGAGAACCAAGTTGGTTTCAGTCTCCTTGGTTGTTTGTAGAGTGTTATATGTATCGAAGAATTCATGCAGCATTAGCACAGAAGTAAGTATTTACTAGCTTGGTATGCTACTTTGAAAAACATTGTTCTTTCCCATTTCTGTTTTAGGAGGAAGAAAGACAGCAGAGGAGTGAGATAAAGGAAAATCTTGAGCTTTTACCATATTCCTTTTCCCTTGTCTCGCACTTCAATTAAAATTAATACCTTCTCTTCTTCCATACAGCAGAATTTGAAACTTATTATTTTCTTTTTATGTTTCAGTTTTGGTGAGTTGATCTACGTGAAAACTCTTAAGCTTGACTGTATAGTCTGACCTTCTTGCAGACTAATGTGAATTGAGATATGAAAATCCTGTAGCATTTCTAAAAGGTTTGTTAGCCTAGAATTCTCTCTTAAGCCTAAAAGAGGGAATTCGAGAGCCACAAATCTGTTGGGAATTCTAACTTGTTTCATTGCTTGAAATCTAAAGTTACCATTTGAGAACAGTTTACCCACCGTAAGCAGCCCCCGTTGTTCAATCTACACCAGCTTCTTAGTTACAGCAGTGCATGCAGAGCATGTGTTGCATCAAACTCTGGGAGCTGACCCTGGTTAAAAATAACTGCACAGGAAAAACTTGTGCTGGTACCATGGAGAGGTGCCAGTATGATGTCATGGGGTAGGAGTGAACAGTTTAAGGTCCCACTGGTGTCAAAAGAATTTGGAAGCTCCATGAATACTGGATTTACCCACAGTATTGCAGAGATGCAAACACAGGAATGGGATTCAGTTTCTGCTGGTATATTGTGTAATTTGAACTCTCTTACCAAAAGCTTCAAATATGAGATGGATCTACTTGATTGCACTTAAAAAGGTCAGTGGATACTTTTCATTAGTAAGCTTTAATTTTCTTGATCTCCTTTATTTATCTCCTCTTGAGCATATGCTTTGATGGAAGTTCAATCATTTGTCAAAAGGTGTACGTGCAAATATGTCTCATAATAGATTGGTTTATATTTCTTATATATTATGACATTCTCATATTTGTCATGTTAATTTTTCCAGGGTCCTAGTAAAGACTTTCATAGGAATAACTTCCTATAATTGTAAGAGAATCTGGTATGGGAAGTAACTTCAGCACACAAAAACACACTTAAAATCAGGATAGTGGTTCTCCACATTAGTTCTCTTGTATGTTACATTTCATTCTCTTGGTAGTTATCTGTGCCTGAAGATTGGAGTTCAAAATGGTCACTGTATGTGCAGTTCCTGGAATTGTTGTGACTGAGCACTTGTTCACTTTCAGAATATATTGCTGATATATATAAGAATATAAAAATGTTTTGCATAGTGTCTGTTTCGGTGAGATACAACATCAGGCTTTTACTGAGATTTGTGAAACTCTAGTATGAAAAATGAGAAGTGGAAAATCTAACTAAGACTTGTAGTACAGTATAAAAAGCTGACCTTTGAGCTTCATTTGCATATACTGTCATGGCAAGTATGCCAATCTATTTGTTCTCCTCTTTTTAGCCCACCTATTGACAACTTTGATGTATTTAAGGAGGGAAAGGCTCAAAATTTCTTTGAATCCCAAGAGGCTGTTATTGCCTTATGCACTTACTTTCAGGAACTTCTTAAGAACATCAAGGATCTAGATGAAAAGCAACTTAAGGAGGAACTTTTTAAGCTACTGCAGGTAAACTACTAGTGCTTAACACAAGAATTTAAAATATCCTGTGAAACAAACAAAAACTAAAGGTTATAAAGAATTGAAACCTCCTATGGAAATTAAAATATAGCTCTTTTGTTTGTAAAAAATGTGATGAAATCGTGAGTGATAGTCATACTGTATTGCTGCTACCGTGGAAATATTTATATTTTTAATTTTAATTTTTTATTAATTTAAATTTATTAAATTCTATTTATATATTAATTTTAAGTTTATTAATTTTAATTTAATTAAAATGATTTATAATTTTTATAAATGTGACATTTTCATTAACTGTTGATCTTCATTGTGTATTTGAAAACACAGCAATTCTTTTTGAATTGAATATTTCTCAAATGTTTTAAGTCAAGTTCCAGGTGACCTTTTTTGGTATTTAACTACAGTTTTTTAAAACAGTACATCTTAATTGACACTCTAAACATTTCTAAACTCTTTTGAGAAAAATTTAGAAGTCAATCTGGGCCAGAAGTGGTTTAAAAGCTTTATAATGACTATAATGCCTTTGGGTGCAATGCCCAAAATATCTTAGGATTACAAAGAAGTCCATTAGCTGGCAACAGTGCAAACCAAGTATTTGATGAATCTTGATAAATAGATCATTAGTGAGTACTTAAAATACGTATGCTTAAAATACTTACTTGGCTGCATGTAATAAGAAAAATAAAGCTGCTTTAGTATTCCTTTTTCTGTGTTACCACAGATATTTTTTGCAGTATGGAGAATATTTGTGTTTTAAGCTTTGTCATCAGTGTATCTGTGTTGATCTAAATCTTTCATCTTTGTCACTTCTGATGCATGTTTCTGATACCTGCAGAAATACTGAGCATTGTTTGGTTTCTTCCACAAAATCTCACGTATGTTAAGATATCTGTATAAGAAGTTGAGTGTGGAG
This sequence comes from Pachyramphus minor, assembly GCA_013397135.1. Classification (NCBI taxonomy): domain Eukaryota; kingdom Metazoa; phylum Chordata; class Aves; order Passeriformes; family Tyrannidae; genus Pachyramphus; species Pachyramphus minor. The sequence continues at coordinate 879,737 of VYXB01000251.1, forward strand.
TTAGAGCCTTCATTACCTAAACCAAAAAGCAGGAAACAAAATCTTAAGTCTATGTAAAGTTCAGAATGTAACTACAGTGAGACTTAGCAAATGTGTTTTGTTTTTCCTTCCTTCTAGGTGTCATTGTGGGGCAATAAGTGTGACCTTTCTTTTTCAGCTGGTGAAGACAGCTCTCAGAAATCTAGTCCCTTACAATCCCTGGAAAACATGGAACCTTACATCTTAGTGAATGATATGGAAAAACTTTGGTCACTACTTGTAAATGCCAAAAAGAATAGAACAGAGAGAAGTAATGTTAGAGTTGACATAATCCTGGATAATGCTGGATTTGAACTTGTAAGTGATCTTGTGTTGGCTGATTTCTTGTTATCGTCAAAGCTAGCTGATGAAGTCTATTTCCATGGAAAAAGTATTCCATGGTATGTGTCAGATACCACAAAGCATGATTTTAACTGGACTATTAAACAACTTCAGTCAGCTAATCATATGTGGATGTCTAGATGTGGAATAAACTGGGAGGGCAATTTGAAAAAGGGAGTTTGGGTTTTCTGTGACCACATGTTTTGGACTTTGCCACATGACTTTTCTAGTATGGGTGGAGTTGCTCCTGACTTGTATGCTGAGCTACAGAAGTCAAACTTGATTTTTTTCAAAGGTGATCTAAACTACAGAAAATTAACAGGAGATAGAAAATGGGAATATAGTGTCCCGTTTCATCAAGCCTTGAACAAGTTTCATCCTGCACCTCTCTGTAGTTTGAGAACACTGAAATCTGACACTCAGGTTGGCCTAAAGCCTGGACAAGGTGAACAAATTCAGGCTTCTGAACCCGAGTGGATGGTAAGTGGAAAATATGGGGTAGTTCAGTTTGATGCTGGTCTCTAGCTAAATGATTCTTAATATTCTGAAAGAGAGATTTAGTCTAATTACTTTCTCTGTTCCATGCTTGGCTGCAGCAAAGATTCTTTCTTGTTTGCACTTTTTCCTCACAAGTGATTTGTCCTTTTTGTTCCACGACAAACTTTAATCCTGTGCAAAAATTTACAAATGGTCTTTGTATATGTAAATCAATCTGTATTCCAATATATTTTGTTTTCCTAATGTCCATCTTCAGCAGATCTTTAAGATGAATATGTAGTTGTCCATAATATTTTTTTCCTTCATTAGTGGGTGTGAGTCTATAGCTTAACAAGTAAAAAATCTGCTTCAGAAACAATTTCCTCAATGCCATGTTAGCATGTATTTATTTATTTCAGGATAATTTGTGCTCCACATGCCAAGCATTGCATGAAAGTTATTATTTTAGAGAAGTCACAAATTAATTCCAGACAGATTCTTTTGATATTTGATTATAGTTTGCTGTATGTTAAGTGATAAGTTATTGGGTGACAGCTTGTAAACGTTCATATAGGATTGAAAATGAAATTTAAATTTTAAGATACAAGTAGATGTTGCTAGCCAGTTTGCCTGTAGGAGGAGAGTTGTCTCATCTTGTATGGAGGAAGATTAGTGGGAGAAAGGACAATCTCATTTTAAAAACATTGAAGATATTGTTTATCTGAGAACCTCTACCAAAAATAAGGACACAAAACCCCCTCCCCAAATAAACAAACCAATGAACAGTTGCATTAATTGGATTTTAGATTTAGTGCAGACCTGTCTGTTGTTTTAAGAAGGATGCCTTACTTTTCAGGGGGGAAATACAACTCCAGTTGCACTGAGAAGTATATGCTAGAGAAGCATATGCCATACAAGTTTCCTGCTAATTGGAATTGATAGGTGTCCATTTCTTCTCTTTTACCCTGGTCTCAAAAGCTGTTGCTAGTTATGTTCATACAAAAAAGATCTGTACAATGGATAAATATGCTCCAACTGCTGATGATTTTGATTATTTGTTTGTGTTCTTCTTAAATCTAAAGAATATTTTAAAGTTTCAAGGTCAAGTATTCAAAAAATAAAGTTGCAAGGAATTTCATGAAGCAATGTGATAGTAGTAGGTAGGGTTCTGCTTTTGAGACCTGTGTTTAGTGCTCTCAGCTTTTTGTATCTCTGGCTTAGTACTCCTAAAGGGTGAATTTATGCTCATCCTTAGGCACCTGACTGAACTGCAGAAATTAGAAATCCAGTCAAGACAGCTGAAGGTCAGACTGCTGAAGGTTTCTTTGACCAGAGAGCTCAGGAGGCCTCTAGTTTTAGTGCTTTGGTTAAGACATAAACAACATGATGAACCTGTGCACTGGAGCCTCAGTTTCTCATCTGTGAAAATGCTGTTAACTTGTTCTAAGTCCATTTTGAAGCAACAACTTTGGGTCAAGAAGATACGGATGGAAACTGTAGAATATATGGAATGAAAACTTCCCGCCTAGTTCAGACGTGAAATGAACAGGGAAAGAAATCTGCTTTGCCTGTGGACAGATTATTTGTAAGGTGCTGACTTAATTTGCTGGAGAGGTTTGAAAGAGTGTAATCGACAAAGATTGTTTCACTGTTGAGGCCACCCTTGACAAATAGATTGGCCTCTCACACAATCCTTACAACATGCTGAGAAACTTGGTTTCCTTCTTCACTGGTTCTTATTGTGTCTCTGTGGCCAGGTGGCTTTCAAGCTGTTACTTCTGGGAACTCACAATGCAGATCATTGAAAATTAATGTTATGAATTTATGAGAAATCGAATCCTACAAAATATAAAATCACTTAAAATGGCATTTTCTCAGTTAACTGAATTATCTTGTTAGAGACTGTACATTAATGTTTGTGAGGAAGAGTGCCGTAAGACATGTAATTCTTAGGTTAGCATGTGCGTGCTGATGTAAGAGATGATATCATGCTGAAAAAAAATCAGTTCTATTATCCAGTTTATTAAATGAGCACTTCTCATCTTTTGCCACTCACAAAGAAAAGTTTATATGGTAATACACAGTATGACTACATGGCTACATGAGAAATGCACAGCCATAACTTCCAAATGCTTGACTTCTATTGCTGTAATTGCAAAGTGCTATCTCCAGGCAGAACTGAATATGCAGCATACTTTTCTGTTTGTTGGTTGCCTAGATTTTTGTAAAATTTTGATTGATTCTATGGAAAAAACCTCCAAACATAAATGCTGCTGTGATGCCTGTGTTACATTCTCCCATGCCCCAAAAAAGCAGTGAAGACAGATACTCTGATAAAGCACTGTGCTCTGCTGATGGGTTTACCACAGTTTAGTTGAAAATAGGAAAAGCTTTTGTAGCTACTTGGCGTCAATTACTTGTGTAATATAGCTTCATGAAATGGCATCGTGAGCCTGCTGCATTTAGGTGGAATTTACTATTAAAACAACATAAAGCCTGTGTTTTAACTATACCATGTGCAGTAATATTGCATATCTTTTTTTTGAGTATTCAAGAAATTTGCTTCTACACATCTGTATTACAACTGATTGTCCAAAGTGCTTGTACAGTATAACTCAGGAGCTACTGATTTGTATGTACACCCAAATTTTCGAGTTTCATTTCCTATGCTATTTGAATATTTATGGCAAAACCCAAGGGCATTTTCAGTAATTCCGAAGACCACAACAAAGCAATGGTTTTTACTTCTATTTTTGTCTTACACTTTTTGAGCAACTGTATTTCTAAGTCAGTTTTTGATGGTGATGACTTTCACTGCTGATGAAACAGGAGGAAAAGTAATGTCTCAGGCACAGTAAAAGCCGGTACACGCTTGATAATACTTGATAATTCATCATGTAAGGTATCTACAGTAATTTCTTATATGTGTAAGGCTTCTTAAGATAAACTGATGTGGAAAATAAGTTGATTGTATGACTGGAAACTTGCAAGAATGTTGAAATAAAGTATATAATTTTGTGCAAGAGTCAAACATTGTTATTCTGTTTCTGTGACTGGGGAAGCCAACTTAAATTAATTCAGGTCTTAATTCCTGAAGTTTTTTTCTCCAAAACAGATTTTATAGAAAAACCTGTAGAGCATATTTATCCAATATGGTTTTGAAAACTACAGATGCAAGAGGCAGATATCGTAAAATGTCTTTCTATATCAAGGCAGGGCAGTAATAGGGAATTTTCTAACTTGTTACTCTATTCATTCCTGTTCAGATTTGAAAACCTTAAAAAATCATTGAGAATCTCTGAAAATGTACCTGGTAATTACTTGGTGCAGGTGATGGCATCATTGTCAGGATCACTTCCAGAATTGATAGGTGGGCCATGAGTTCTCAGCAAAAATGGAAATACTTTAGTGTTTTACTCTTGCTGTAGCTGAAATATTTCCAAAACACTTAGGTTTACACACATTGCTGCTGTCCGATAAACCCTAACTGTTGGTGTTGAAATAGTTTCTTTAAAGTTCATAGTGTATTTGCATTTGTGATTGAACTAAACAACTTGTTCCACGTGAGGCACCTTTATCTCCTGTGCTCTATCAGACAGTGTAGGAAAAATGTTCACTCTATTGCATGAAAATTACCACATGAAGTGTTTTTAGTCTAAAAAAACCACCTTAATCATGTATAAAATACAAATTTCAAAATGGAATCTTGTACAGAACTGTTCACTAAGCAGTTTGTTTGCTTTCCAGCCTTCTGTTTACCCAAAATTACAGAAAAAAAGGTTGCGATTATTTTTACTTAAAGCAATAACATAAGTTCAAAATCAGCTAACACTTACCTAAGGATCTTAAAATAAAACTGTGAAAATGTGCTGGTTAAAATGGTCCTTTTCTTTCTCATATGCCAGGGGTGGAACACGTGAGGAAAAAAAATTCCTATACCATGGACTGTTTATGTTTTCTTATTTGGATCTGAGTTTTTTTTCCTAAAAAGGTACATTTTTATTTTTGCTGATATATTTCTATTTCTAATAGACCTGGAAATAAAAAGGCCACATTAATTTATGGAATAATTAATCCACAATCTGCCTCAGCTTTGCTCTTGTGAATTCTGCAGTATCGTGAGAAAGGTTTTTATTTACAGTGCTTTTTGACGTTTGGCTCATCTGCCTTTGTTGCCACTGGGAAATATAAAATGCCATATTATGATAATTTGCAATGAATAAAAATGTTTAGTACTTGTGTGATGCTTTTGTTTTATCACTTTTCAGTAAGCAACATCATCTAGTCTTTCAGAATTCCTGTGAAGCCAAATTTTCATCTTCATAGAAATTAATTTTTCCTGGGATTCCACTTAATTCTTCCAAGTCTCATGAAGTAAAAGGTTAAAAGCTGAGGTAAGATGTATTAAGGTATATTTTTTTTGTTTGCTTTCTTAATGTTAGCTAATTGATTAGCCTTACACTATCATGGTAAGGCTGATGCTTTCCAAGTGACTCTAATTGATGAGAGGCTTGACAATACAGTTAGTTGCATCTGCCCATCTGCGGATCACAGGCAGTTTTTCCTGCAGTTGTGGTATTTCAGTCAGGGATTAATTTAAAGGAGGACTTGGTTGTTACCGAATGTGGAGACACAGTCTGACAGCTGGACAAACGGGTGGAGGCAAAGAGGCAGAAGTAGCCAGGGCTCCTGTTGGGTGTATGGCTGGGGCTGTACAGAAGCACTGTGTGTCACTGAGGTGCTGTGTAACACTGGCACAGGGGCATCTCCCGACTTGCACCCCTGCAGCTCAGGCACCTGCAGAGAAGGGCTTTCTCCCCTCTTAGCTGCTAATATACAGAGCACTGTGCAGGAGGTAGTCACAGTGTCCTTGAAGTTCAGCAGGGCTCAATCTTTACAGTGCTTGTGTATATTAGTGCAGCAGAGAAGGACTTGCAAACTGGTAAATCCATGCTTTCCTTCAGTGTGGGGGTGTGTACAGAAGGGCTGTTCAGGAAACAGAACCAGCTTTTTACAGGCATTTGTGGCCTGGAATAGGTTTCAGCTCTTAACTCCCACTTCCCAAGAAAATATCTTCACTGTCATAGGTCAGGAAATGCACTGTGTTCTGATCCTAGATGGCTTATATGCATATGTAATTATTAATTTTGGTCTAGGATCTGTGTAAAATGCAGAACAATTCTGGAAAAAGGGCTAGGGTCCAGGAGCATTCCCTCAAGCTAGCTGAAGGGTCTCTTCACCTACTTTTCCTTCTGTCCAGTGACTTTTGTGTTATTTGCATTACAATCCTATTTCTACCCAGGGAATATGTGTACCCATGGCCTAAGGTTAGGGAATTAGAAGAGGTAAATTCCTCAAGAGAGAGAAGGGTCTACTGCTTGCAGCAAGGGTTCTAGTATCTATGTGATCAAAGAACATCCCCATTTTTCCATAGTTGGCTGTATTCTTGTTTTCAAGCAATCCTGATTTGAGCTACACTTGAATGCCTTTGGCATGTGTTGGATTTCCAACTTTGACTGCATCTGTGGCCCTAGGAGGTTTTGCTGCTATTTTGCTGGATCCTGATGGAAGTGCTAGCAAGAGCTAGTTGCCCAGTGCAAATCAGGGAGTTAAACTCAGAAGTTTTTTTGGGAAAAAAGGACTCTTATTTTGGTTAGGCAGAAGAACAGATGGACTTAATCAGACTAGTTAATCCTTCTTAAGATTGTCCACTATCAGATTTACAATAGTAACTGTTATCAGACACAGTTTACCTACACTCAATTTACACATCTTAAACCTTGAAGTAGGTAAGATGAGGATAAAGAACTCCTCAAGAAAGCTTTCTCCACTACGAGATGATACTAGTGATTTGAGGGGGTAGAGGAGGAGCACAGCTTAGTGGGACATACTCTACTTTTGGAGTGGATACCTTCTGGAAGACGAGCAGATTAGTACCTTGGAAAGTAATGCCCATGAATTTTATGACAAATATCTGTTAAAACATTCTAATTATTCTAGCTGAATTAGTAGATAACTTGAGTCCTGTGGATTAATTTCCCCTGAACCTCTTTCTACTTTAATGTTGCTAGTGTACAATTCTTTCTACCTCAGCAATAGCTGCTTGTAGGTAATGAGTGTATGAAATGTGTATATGTGTTCAGGAAATAATTTGGAATTCGTGTACATGAAAAAATACAAATACGTCACCTCAATATGGTGCTGATGGTTTGAGGTTAATTTTTTTCATAGTGTTAGTAAAAAAATGAAATTTTGGTTTCAAAACTAGTATTAAATATTTTGATGCAGTCTTTTAATCTCTTGTTACAATAAATTTAAATTACAAGATCTGTGAGCAGTAGAATTAATGAACGTCATTTTAGCCTTTGGCATACTAAGCACTTTGAAAGGCGATTTCTGCTAATTTGTGTCACATGCGAAGAGAATCTCTGGTTCAAGTGACCAGAAACTTGGTTCCATTGGGGTACTTCAGATACTTCCTCTCCATCCATCCATATCCTACAAGATACAAAGGAGGTCTCTGTCATGGAGTGAGGGGCATGCTATCCACATCATCACATAGCGTTTAGCTTTGAAATTATTCTTATATATCCATTCTTATTTACATACAGAAAATTCAGTTAGGAGCAGATCTTTCAACACCTGCAGAATCTCAGCTGGTATATTTTTGAGAGTACTGGGATTGGGGTTTCATATCCCAGATCAGTTTTAGCATCTTTTCTCAATAGTGAGCATTTGCATGGAAGGGCAAGTTTGTGGTAATTTTTTAATTATTATTTTCTGTTTCAAAAATTGAAGTGTCGTACATACATTCAAAAGATTTTGCATCATTCTTTGCTCAGAAAAGCTGAGAACATCCTGTCCATGTTGTTTCTGTAAAAAACCATGAATTTGATTCATGAAAACGAGTCCTTGAAATTATTTATAATTAAAAATTCTAAAGTAACCCTTCCTAAGTTGTTATTTCCTGTCCCTGTTAAGGGAAAAGAAACTTGGGGTCCTTTTGAGAACTCTTGTAAATATTAGCACAAGGGTAAAGCACTTTTAAGTGTGAGCATTGTGTAATAGGATACTTTTTTCTTAGTCAAGTGGGGCCTCAAACTGCCCCATTCTTTTTCAGAATGTTACACGAAATTTCTACATCATCTTTTTTTTTCTTGCCTCTTTTGTTGTTACTCTTGCTGCAGTTCATCAGATTCAGCATGCTTTTTTAAAGCCAAATAACTTCACAGATCTATGGTAAGATACAGCTGTATAAGTGGCTGAAGTATAGCTCTTGAACCAGCCGTGGCACTGCAGGACTAGTGATGGGAAGTGTGGTCGAGCACATGCTTAGGAAAGTTCAGAAAAAGTTTCACAATCATTTAATTCTGCATCTGCATGCTGCTCCAGTAACAGGACAATTTAGGCTGTAGTCAAATGCTAGGCAAATCTGGGATGATATTTTCATTCAAATTTACAGTGGATAGTAAAACTTGTACCAGATTTATGCTGGGTTTATGTAAGACCACAAGCACAAATTTAACCTGTTAAATATACTTCATAGATGCAGAACATTATGCACCATGTGGTGGTAGCAGCTTTGCTCTTTCTCTGCACCCGCATCTGCTCTGTCAGCACTGGATAATTTTGATTCAGAAGTGCCCTACTGGGTTTCACTCCTCTGCTACAGCACCAGCATTTGTGTACAGTAAGAACAACGGGGTTTGTGAAATGTTTTCGTGCCCCTATGCTATCCTGTGTGGCTGTTAGCTCACCCTTCACCCGTGAGGATAAACTGGAAACATGCCCACCAAGGAGCTGTCACCACCCCACACACCGACAGCAGTTGTGTCTTTCCCCTGACACTTAGGAAGATGGAGGCCGGTGGCTCCCGTCTCTGTTGCCGCCTGTGCTGCATAGGCAGCCTCAGCCCCATGTGGGTCTCCATTTCCCCTGACCTGTTCCCAGCACTCCTTCCTCACACTAAGCTATTTTTCTCCTGTCCTTTATGAGTTTAGTGGCAGATTCCAGCTGAGGGATGGCATTGTATACCTCTGCGATTTAAGCGGTGCAGCCTTTTAAATAGAGTGATGACCCATGCTCGGAGCCCTCTGCTTGGGTAGGGGTGTTCTCTGTCCATGGCAGCAGCAGTGAAAAGTCATCGGCAGCACAGAGACGAGGACAACAACAACAAAAAAATTATTATCCCTAGCTTTTCCGTTTTATTTTCTGGAAAGCATGATTAAATCAGCATTCCTAGGAAAGGTGAGGCACTTTTTGACTTGGGAGTACAGAAGTGGTGCAAGATGGCACTGTGCCCAGAGGCACGGGGGTGAGGTGATTAAACAGCTCGCAGGGTCTCCAGAGAAAATTGTGTGCAGCCTCAATGCATCCGCAGGTTTAATTTTCTTTTACTGCTACCTTCAGTTTCTCTCCTCCCATATGTATGTAATTTATTTGGCTGAAAGGTGAGGAGGAAGAGGTGCTCTTTCAGCTGGAGGTACTTCGGCGTTCACAAGGAAGGCTGCTGTCCCCAGGCTGCGGAGGTGCTCGCTTCCAGGTTCTCGGGCGAGAAGGAAACTCTGTCCGAGCCACAGCAGCTGCTGCTCCTCAAGTGTCGCCTGCTCCGATTGCCTCCTTTGACTTTTTTTTGAGGAAAAATTTGAGCCGATTTCCTCAGGTAATGTTTATTTGAAGTGAAAGGAAAAACCCAACAAAACGAAACAACAAAAAGCCCCACGTTTCTGTGAGCATCTCTTTGTAAAAAAGTCTGTTCACCTTCACACACCGAGCACTCTTCCCCCTCCCCCCGCCGCTTCCCTGGCCGCGGGCCCCGCCGTCCTTCCCCTGGGACGCGTTGCCAGGGGGACGGCGGCGGCCATGAGCGGCCGTGCGGGCCGGCAGGGGAGGCTCGGCGGGCTGGCCCGGGCGGCAGCGCAGGTACCGCGGTACCAGAGGGACGGAGGGCAAGGCAGAAAGGGCAGAGGGTCTTGCTGTGGTTAGGTTTGTTTTTTTTCTTTGGGTTTTGTTTGTTTGGGGTTTGTTTGTTTTGGGGGTTTGTTTAGTTTTTTGTTTGTTTGTTTTTATATTCCCATGCTAGAAAATAAAGCCCTGGTTTTGAAAAATGCCCCCTTCTCCCCTCACTCTTCAATAGCTTCTGTCGGTGTTGCTGTGGGGGCTGAGTGACACTGAGGCTGGTTGTAAACCCCCCTTTGCAAGTAATTTTTTTCAATTTTCAATTTAATTTTGCCTTTCAAACACCACCCTCCCCTTCTCCACCCCCTCCCCCAAAAAAACCCAACAAAACAAACCAAACCAAAACCCAAAACAAGCCAAAACCAAACAACCCAACCACTTTTGCCTCAAAAAACCAAACCCCCAAAACACAACTTCTGCAGGTGCAGAGCTGGACCCGGTGGTCGACGTGTGGTACAGTTGAAGCTCAATGAACTTCAGCTGATCATTACAGCTTATCTTCATACGCTCAAGGCCAAAAAGATTTTTCTTACTAAGTGTTGCAGAAGGGAGTACCTTTCACGGAGTAGGAATTTATAGTTATCTAAGAATTTCTTCTTTGCATCTCTTCTTCCTTTGAAACTGGTTTGCTGGCTTTGATGTGAATTTAAGGGAGAGAATATTGCTTAGAAGGATCAAACTCTTTTGTACTAAAGATATAGTAGAAAACTTGTAACAGCTTTGTATTTCAAAGGATAAAAAATTATTTTTGTGTGAACAGCTCAGTATCTCCTTAACAGTTGAACATCCCTTTTGTGATGAAGCTATATCGTTCTGAGACAAAAAAATAAATACTGGTAGTCTGTGGTGGCAAGCAACTGCCATGATATTAAATACAACTGTTATGACAAAAGTTTATGTTAGCACTGCTTACTGATACAGATGACAGCAACCTGCTCCACATTCTATCCACCTGAAGCCAAGTCGTTTGTGAATGTTGCTTTTGGGACTCAGAAGCACATTAGAAACTATGCGAGTTATTATAGTTAAAATGTGGATTACAACTGGTAAATCAAACTGCAGCACTAATCAGTCTTTAACTGTGTATATACCAACACATTTAAATATTTCTAAAATATTTGCATTTTCTTGACTGCTGTATAATAGGCATTGCAGGAAGATTGCAAGTGTTGGCATTGCAAGATGGTCTGATTTTAAATCTCCCGTATAAGTTATTCTGATACAGAAGTTATTTAACTCTATTCAACACGGATAAAGCAAAAACAGTCGAACAAGTTATTTGCACAAATCCCTGCATAAGCACTTAATTTTGTCTTAGTAATTACCCTTTTATTGTTTTGGAAATAAACACAGCAGCTTTTTGTTAATGATTTTGGAAAAGCTGTGAGAGAAAGTGTCAGGGGAGTTTCATATTCCTTAATCTATTCATACAGACAAAAGGATGAAGTAACCCAGAAAACACATTAAGCAATGTTTAGAGTAGGTGATATGTCTCTGTAATTGCTTTGAGATGACTGCTATCTTTCGTCATATTAAATGCATTTATTTCATCTAAATGGAAAGTCACCTCTTCCTAACAGAGAGAAAAATGAAAGATGAAAACGCTTTAACTGCTGCTTGTAGTAGTAGTGGATAAGACTAAAATTTTTATTGTGATGAAACTTTCATTTGGGCCTATTAATCAACTTGAAATTGGCCTCTTAAGTAGAGGAACACCAGAGAGTGGTTTTTATCTTCAGTAATACCTTTCACTGATTACTGCAAAGGGAGGAGGGTAGACCTCAGCAGTACCCTTCTGAAAGGAATTTAGAAAATCTCTTTGGTAATTTATTTGAACTGCTGGGAACACTTAGTTTTACATGTTTCTGGAACAGTACACTAATGCAGAAAAACTTCACAGACATATAACAAATACAAGAAAATAACTTTTCAGAATTACAAAATGCGAGCGATGAGTTGGATGTAGTTAAAAGGAGAAATCAGCAAGGGGAAATAAGACTTTACTGAGCAGGAAGTGATCAAAAGTAATTGGGTATTTCTGGCATTTTAAGGTGTGCAAGAGCAACTGACAGAATGGAAATAGTTGTGAAATATTATTTGCAAATTTTGATTTATGTTAACAAGTCATTACCAATACAAAAATTTTGAAATTCCTGACGGGCAAATTGGATAAAATACTATCTGTAAAGAAGTTGACTTTACCCAAAATATATATACAAGATGCTGTAGATTTTATGAAAAGAAATATATTCTAAAACTTGTCTTTATACTAGGATAGATTATTTAAAAAAATTATAATTTGCTACATGCTAAAGTAGAATTTTCTTTTCTGTTTAGATAAATTTATTCAGAAATTTAAGCTAGTTGGGCTGTGGATGGCAACAAATTTTTAATACTAGGTTTGTAGCTGTAGATAGAATAGTTAGTATCAAAACAATATTCAAGATCCCTTTTTCAGCAGTTCAACCCATACAAAATGAATTCCTCTTGGTCCCTGTTGTCCTGGAGAGCACCTTAGCCTCCCACAGACCCAATAACAAGTTTGGAGAGTAACATTTCTTTGTGATTGCTTACAGAGATAAATTTTGTATGGAAATTTTCAACTGCCCATTCTTCCCAGTACTTCATGTTGGATGTTTTCTTCTTACTTGTTGCAGCAAATAATAATAATCAACTGTGCTGTTGCATTGTATTTTCAGAAATTATAACAATTTTCATCCACATAGGCACCCATGAGCATTCATTTGTCTTGGCAAGAAATAACACAGATTTGGGATTTGTCATTTTGTTTGTTTTCAGAATATGAACAGTTATGACACTGGAAATTACAGAAATTGTTGAATATTACACTGTGTCCAATCAGTTAAGATAGATCATGTGTAATTGCTCAGATTTTTTTTTAGTTTGAAATGTATCGGTATAGAAGACATGCAGGACAAAAGGAGAGATGAAATAAAACTTAGAGCACGTGAAAAGCAATGGCAAAGGAAGCAATCACTGCACAAAGGGTGACTGTGTAGCTGAACTGGTGAATGTGACCTAGAGAAGTCAAAGTGAAGGTGTCTGTTTTAGTTAGGTGTTTGAGTGTGGTGAAGGCCATCAAAGTGCACACAGGCTACTAGAGAAACTTTCCCATTGTGTTCTGCTTTTATGCCCAACTTTACTGATGGTAACCTATGGAAAAGTTCAGTGCAGCAGACCTGTTAAAAACCATGATATTGCAAATCTATTTAATTTTCAACCTGTCTTTCTCTCCCCCCCCCATTTGTTCTGTAGAAGCAAAGGAAGAATGGATTCGACAAAGGTTCGCGAGTCATCGTTTTTGGTACGTCAGCCCCAATGTGATTAGATGCTTTGGGAATGGGAAGAATAAATCCCTGCCCTGAGGGGTGTCCATCTGCTGTGGGCAAGAGGCAGTGCATTGACAAGTCACTCAGGGTAGCAGTGGGTGCTTAAATGCTTACTGCAGGCTTTCTGTTTCAAAAAATATATTTTTAAATGTATGCTTTGGCAAAGGGGTAGAGACAGTGTGTGCAGGCAATGACAGTGGTAGCAACATTTGCCAGGGCTGAAATAAGAAACACATCATAGAATAAAAGCTGCCAAAAGCAGAATGGGAGCGAATGACTTGAACAGTTGGCTTATTTCAAAGTACATGGAAAGGTGTAAAACTACTGAATGTTGTTGAAGTTTCATTGTTTCTGAATCAAATGAAGTTTGCCAACTGAAGGCTGGGTTCCAGGGAGGTGAAGGTAGTTATTTGGTAAAAACTCAAAACAAAATGGGCAATAATAACAACAATGACCATATATTGTTGATCTTTTAAAGAACATTTATTGCTAACAAAGCCAAAGGTCCAAGTAGATACTACTCTCAAGTATTGTAATATAGGTTTAGCTTCTGTTTAGCATTTGATGTTAAATGAAAACTTCATTTTCTTGCAGATAAGTGAAAAAGGATCAAAAAAGTTAATAATGTGAATGGGAGAACCACCCAAAACCTAGATTATTTAGAGCGGATTGAGTGATATTATATTAAGGCTTCTCCTGTCTACTGCCTCTTATTCTTTTAGCATTTTATTAATTCTATTTTATTAACAGTAATAAGTATAGGCTACAGAGTACTCATGAAACATCAAAAATCTGAATTTTTCCAGAGAGAAAAAAGTGCCACATCCCCATTACAAATTTTATCCCTACAGTAGAGTCATGCCAAGTTAATTGAGTTATTTGATAGGTCTTATTAAAGATCAGACGTGCAACTGACTGATGGCAAAACATAGAAACATAGAAAACTACTAATACTTAAGCATGCACATTTCCTGCCAGAAGTGTGATGATAATGCTAACTTTCCTAACGTGGTGCCACCATGTGTGATTAGCTTTGTATGTGCTAAGGTGCTGGAGGATCCGTCTGTATATCTCACTAACACTGTAGATGAGTGAAGTGGTAATTCCAATTGACTTTTGCACCTGGCTTCATTTAAAACTCTTTTCAATGTGTATCTGAATCTTTAAAGTGCTCATCATTTTAAAAATCTAGATTTGTTTGAAAAACACAGATTTTGGAAGTTGCAGCTGCAAAGCTGTTACATTGGTTATTGCTGCTGAACGGGGGCTTCTTTCTTCACCAATGCTCTGAAATGTTTTTATTTCATCAGTTTTGAGATATATTCCTTCTTTCCATAAAGTCATAGGTGGTTGTGTTTGTTTAGGGAAGAAAAAAATCTACATTAATACAGTACTATAAATATAATAACATACATAAATAGCATGCACAGTGTTACTGTTTGTGGAGCCCCAGTGTATTACAGAATGAAAAAATGCTCTCTACATCAAAGGATGTCATGTGGTTGTACAGTGTAAAACGAGTGGAGTAAAAGGAAGACAAAGTACCAAGGAGGTGGCACATGCCTTCCCTCACTCCCTCAGCAGGGTGATAAAGTGTTGAGAAAATTAGCAGCCCTTTATCTCTGAGATTGTGTTGTAGGTGGCTGTGAGTTTACTGCATGTATCAGACTGGCTTGATGAAAGTGGCAACTCCTTTATGAAAGAGCACAGCTGAGTGTCTTTGAGGGAGATGAATGCAATTAAACTTGGTGGGTCTAATCCAGTGTCTACTAACGCATTGAAAAAAGATGAAAACAAAGGGTTGGCAATATTATAGCAACTAATCCAAGGTGATTTATCTTCTGCTGCAGTCTTAACTAGTAGTTTTGCCTTATTCCCCAGGGATTTCTCTGTGTATTTCTTGGTAGAGATTTATTTTACTAGCTGTTAATTTTTTTTCTGTTTAGAGTGGGTAGGACCTGCACTTGTAGTTTATCTCAGCCTGGAAACTGATGCTGATATAGAAGCATGAAAGGAAGACACCCTGTCTCTGTCTATTGGAATACCTTGTTCCAACAGCAGTCATTGGCTGGGGGAGTTTTGCATTTTGAAAGGCATACCCAAATGCATGAGGATTGCAGTCCTGTGTGAGAGCTGATGGATTAAAAATCTCACATGCCTTGTGTGCTCCCAGCATAACTCAAACTTAGTTCTGTTCTGAAGAGGTTACATTTCATCATTTTATAGTTACTATCAAATGAAAAAAAGTTACGTCAAATAAAACTCCTTCAAGACCTCAGGTCTGAATTTTCTTCTTGAAAGACTAAAGTAATAAAGGCCAAAAAATCCAGTGCATTCCTGCTCTACTCTGGAAGAGCAGAACAGCGCAAAAGGGAGAAAGCCTACTGTAGAATCTAAAGGGCACAGCTGAAAGAGTTGTGCAAGTGGTATGAAGGAGACTGTGCTAGAAACACAGAGGCAGTGCTTGCCATAGAATCAGGACTTGAATGAAAGGAAGTCAGCACGGTGATTGCTGGGGATGAGAACACATCAGTCAGAAGGCTGAAGTTGTATCCCAGTGATGAAGTTCAAAAGGACCTTCAGCCTTGACAGGTTAGAAGTAAAAGAACAAATGGCAAGCCAAGAACTAACTTGGAGGAGCAGATACAAGTATCTGAGTAGACATGGACTCTTCAACCTGGTAGAGAGACTGTGGAGGTGAGATGTGATAGAAATCTGCAAAATCATGAGTGGCACTGAGAAGCTGGATAGCCATTGGTTTTTTTTTTCAACAATTCTTCCAAAATGAAAATGAGGGGATAAACAATGGAGCTGAAGTCTAAATACCAAAGTGGTTCTTTGCAGAAGACACATCTGAGGACTCATGTTGTGTTAAAGTTTACGTGAGTTAAAAGAGTGACTGGAAAAGTTTGTAGATGAGGGACCTTTTGAATGTTGCCAAATATATAGAAACTGCTGGAAATAGCCAGAGCTGAAAACAGCAGAAGGCCATGGGATTGTTGACAGGGAATATCTTATGTGCTACTATACTTTAGTACCAGTCTTGGTGGCTGAACTTGCAGATTAAAGTAGTGACTGGTAGAAAAGTGACTGTATAACCTATTTTTCAGTCAGGGAATGCTACTCTGGGAATAGCATATTCAGAATAATGCCCTGAGCAGCTTTATCAAACAAAAAAGTACTGCAGTAAAAATGTTCAAAAATACGATCTCCAATGGTTTTGTTTCCATTCTGTCTTCACAGGAATCTCATGATCACGTTCTTTTGGATATTCCTGTCACTGGAGAGCACATGAATCACTATCGAGCTGCAGCTGAAGCTGCTCAAAGTGAACTTGCAGCACTTTCAGTGAAGTATGATTGTGTCCAATCAGAGGTACATTTAAAAACATTTCAAATACTTCTCTAAACCTAAAAATTCTTTTCAGATACTTTATGCAGAGAATAGAAAGCTTGCAGAAATTCCAAATCTTGCTTTTGCAACAAACTTTTGGTTTTTTGTAAGATTTTTGTTTTTAGAATTTCTGTGTGATTTTTACTTTGTTTCCTTCTGTGATCAAGAACTAATTATGAGTTTATGTTTGAAAGATTTGAGGCAGTCTAGATTTTTATCATTGTCATCTAAATTCAATCTTTTTGTATTAAACTTAAAAGTTAGTATTTTTAAATTGTGGTTGTGTAAAAGTTCTGATAGATGTCCTCCTGTTGCTGCTGGTGAGTTAAAATATGGCTACCCATCTTTACCCATTTCTCCTCTTTATTTGAATTACAGTTCCACAAATTTGCTTTACTTTCATCATCAGTGAAATTTTGTTTGTACTAATGAGGTTGATTGTAACTAGAAAGGCTGAAGAACACATACACATGGTTTTCAGCTCTTCCTGCTGTCTAGACAGTGCTTCTCAGGAGAGGTTTTGTTACAGGATATTTCCAAAAATACTTTTTTTTAATGTAAAACTGACTTAAGTTGATTTGATCAAAGTCAGCAATGTGGGCAGTGGTCAGTTTCAAAATGGAGTAAAATTTGCCCTTAGAAAACATGAAATGCTTATGTTTATTTACATGTATTTACAGTATCCAGACAGAACTACAGGGATAAGTTTCCATTGGCTGAGCTTTAATTTGATGAGTTGATCCTGAAATGACTGCAGAGTTCCCCTACACTTAACATCTATCCAGGATCAGTGCTTTAAATTTCAATTTTAAAAAGCCATACAGAATCTCATGTTCTCATACAAAGAATTTATTACTGGAAATGTTGAATGGCTTTATTGCCAGAACGACTGAATGATTTATAGATTCTTTTAAGACTGTGCTTGCAAAAGCAAAAGAATAGTCAAGAAAGCAGCTGTTCATGCTCTTGTTAATAAAGACCTTCATGACCCAGCTGAGGTCAGAGCCTTGTTCTGCTGAGTGCTCTGTAAAACTCATGATATGGGATTATTCTTGCTTTTTCTACTATTGGAACTGACCACAAAGACAATGGACAGAGATAAAAATATCATATGGGGAGTTGAACCACAGAGAAATTTTAAGGTTATGAACACTCTAAGATATCATAGCTTGGTCCAGCTGCCAAGCAAAGCAATTCTATTGTTCCTTTAGCTGCTCATTTCCTTCCCCACACTGCCCCACCCCTTGTGCCGGCACAGATGTATATGTAGTTTTTATGGTGCACTGTTTTGTCAATGCAATTGAAAAAACCATTCCTTTCCTTTTGAGTTATGTTTTAGCCAGATCAGTTTCCCAATCTTATTTTACCTTGTAGCCATATTAGTGCTTCTGCTAGGGCACAGAACAGGGTGGAGTATGGAAATGAAGCCCATGAACCTGGGAAAAGGCCAAGCTGCTTTTCTTAAAGTCAGTGCTGCTTTATGTCAGCTCCAAAGTGTCTGATAAACCAGCACTTACATGTGAAGCATAAGCTTTATGAAAGTTATGCTGCTGCTGGAAGGGTGTCTCTCCTACCTGATTTCTCAGTGTTAGCCTTTTCTCTGTGATCTGGCCAGCTCCACTTCCCTTTCTCCTCTGTGAGAGGAAAAGTGAATTCTTTTTCATCAGCTGTTAAATTCTTTTTCATCAGCTGTTAAGTTTTTTGTAGAGGAGTCAGACAAACGCAGAGCTGGTGCGAGGTAGGGGACAGGCGTGTGTGGCTGGAAGCAGGAGAAGCAGGACCTCTCTTTTCCAAGGCAGTTGCTGTTCAGTTGGGTCACCAGCCTCTCAAATTTCTCTGAATATCTTGAATTTGGTTACACTGGAAAACTCAGGCAGAGCAGTGAATTTTCCATTGTCCCGAATTGTAGTTTAATGTCCAAAAAATTTTTGCCTTAAAATGTTTGCCACAAGTTAAAAGCCCTACCACTCATCATAAAGAGCAGTTAATGTGGCTTAATTATTTGCCTGTTAATTTTATGTAATAGGAGAGGAATGCTTTGGATTGCATCTTGCTGCTTTTAATTGGAATTGTCAGGAGATCTGAAACATGCCTTAATGTGTCTTGTGACCAAAAAATCCACTTTAAATTATTTATTCCTTTTAACAAAATTGCAAGGAAATTTTATTTGCCTGGTGTGTCTCCCTCAAGCTCAGTCTCCTCCAGAAGCTTGTAGCAGAAACAGTTCAATGGAAAAATCATATCTTTAACTAAAAGAGAGAGGAAAACCAAAAAAACTACATTGAATTGGATTATCAGACCAAAAAATAGTGGTTTGAATGAGACGAGAAGAGGCTGCCTACTGCACAATGTTCCAAAGATTTATTTGCTTCTGAATGTGTCACAAATCATGAAGAACCTCCATACCGGTACAACAGGATACTTTGCTGTTACAAGTCTCTGCAGCTATAGATTTTCTGTGGAATTGTGCACTAGAATTGGAAGCAGGCAAGGGACAGGCAAAAAAGAGGGAATAGTGGTGTTAATAATTTTATTGTAAAGCAGATGCATATGAGACAAGAGTTAAGGTTGTACAACAGAACTTAAGGTAAACTTTTCCTAATTCTGAATTATTAAATAAACTTATCTTCCTGTAAGATAGTATCTTGGAAAATTGTATTATGTTACCCCACAGTAGCTTTTTTTCTTACAAACATCTTCTATTACTTTTTCCTAGTTATATGAAAGTAAAGGTGTATCCCTCCACTCAGTCTTGTAGTGGCAGAAAACTGAATCTTCTGTTCCAAAATGTGGGTTTTTTGTTGCATTACTAAGCTTGTAGTGCAGTCACATAATTTCCGAGAATCACAGAATCACAGATAGAAAGATCATCTAATCCAACTCCTGGCCCTGCACAGGACCATCCCCAAGAGTCACACCATGTGCCCAGGAGTATCTTGAACTCTGTCAGTCTTGGTACCATGACCACTTCCCTGGAGAGCCTGTTTTGATGCCCAGCCACCCTCTGGGTGAAGAGTGTTTTTCTCATACCCAACCTAAACTTCCCCTGGCACAACTTCAGGCCATTCCCTCAGGTCCTGTCACTGGTCACCACAGAGAAGAGATCAGTGCCTGCCCCTCCTCTTCCCCTCACTAGTAAGTTGTAGAGTGCAGTGAGGTCTCCCCTCAGTTTCCTCTTCTCCAGACTAAACAGATCAAGTGACCTCAGCCACTCCTCATACAGCTTCTCCTCAAGGCCCTTCACCATCCTTGTTGCCCTCCTCTGGACACTCTCTAAGAGCTTAATATCTTTCAGCTTAATATTGTGGTGCCCCAAATTGCACACAATATTCAAGGTGAGGTTGCACTAGTGCAGAGTAGAACAGGATAATCACCTCCCTTGTGCCTGGGCAAAATTATTCTCCATTAATTTTCTCCTTTTCTGTCTATAGCTTCTTGAACTCAGGTCCAGCATAATCTCTAAAGAAGCTTCTTTTCAAGAGCTGAAGGCTGAAGCAGAAAGCTATAAGGAAAACAGTGCTAGACAGATGTCTCGCCTCCTGTCTCTGCAAACACGAATCCAGGAGATGGAGGAAGAGCTGTGCGTGCTTGGCACTTCTAAAAACCAGGCTGAGCTGACAGCTCAGGTGGTATATAAGGAAAACCAGGAGCTGAAGGAGGAGCTGCACAATCAAAATGCCAAACTTAAGTAAGAGTCATGTGAGATGAGAATTAATTTTTGTTTGGGATGACAGAATGGTGCAATTGTCTGCAAAAAAATATATTGGTGGACAATCTTTATTTCAGTTCTAAATTCTCTTACAATGCCTTGCACAACTGTCTTCCTGAGTGTCTGGAAGGTGTTGAAATTTGAATGTTGTTTTGAGTTGTTAGCCCATAAATGGGATTCTGAGTGTTTTGTCCTTTGAAGGTGAAACGATAATATGAGTCAGCTTGTTGTAACCTCATTGTCTACAAAAAAAGAAGCACAGAGGGCTGTTACTCTGAACACAGTAGAAATTATACCAATGCCTTCATCATTCAGGTTATTTCCATGTGTGGCACTGAGGCAAGCTTTGTGCAGTCTAGTGCTGTGGTCTGTCTTTATTACATGCCATCTTTTACAGACACTTACCATAGGCATATTTCAGGGACTATACAGTGGTGAGTGACTGTGCTGCTGTACCACCCTGGTCTGTTTTCCCCTCTTCTCTGTCACAGATGGAACCAGAACAGCATCAAGTGAATTTCTTTCTTAGTGTAGAGCTGTCTGTTAAGAGCAGTCTAATAAAGGAAATATGGTATAATTCCTAGTTAGTAGCATCCTGAAAGGCATATGTTAATGTTTGGGTAGTGTTTGTACAGCTTGCAGTAATGTTCGCTTTCTCTGACATTGCTTCTGCTTTCTTTTGGATGTTGCTGTGTGGTCTTGTTTTGTTTGAATTTTTAATGTGCATAAAACTTACAGTAAAAGGTAGTGTCTTTTAATTATACAATTCTTAGCATAGTGTGTCAGAGCACTGCTCTGTCAGTTCTACATAATTGCTCATATTTCAGGTCTGTGGGATGTTAATCACAAATCAAACTGATTGCTGTGAAAATATTCTGAACATTGAAATTCAAAAATCACTGTCAGTCATGTTAATAGACACCTTGTAGACTTTTGTAATGGAGTTTTCCACCCATTGCCAGGCTAATATTTATGATTCTTTCAATACTGTCTAGTTAAGAGCAAGGTGAGTGTTTACCAAATGTCTGTATTTCCCAAAATAGTATCTTGCACAGCTCAGCCAGGCTTTATGTGTTAGAAGTGAATAACTAAGTTATTTTAAAATCTAGAGAAAACCATTGCAGTGCACTTGTTTATTACCAGCTGATTTGCCAAAAGTTCTGCCTGGAGAGTGCTTATGTTGATTACCAAAGATTTTAGATAGGATCCCAGTATAAGTGAGGATATAGTTAAGTCAAGAAGTGTCTTATGGCTCCTAGCAACATAAAAAGCATCACTCTCTGACATAATAACTATTAAGATTCTTTAAAATGCTATTTCTGGTCGGAAAAAAAAGAAGAAAAAAGGGAAGAAAAACCCGCTATCCCATTTGCCTAACTCACTGGGAGAAAACTGCTGAAATATTGTGTACCTTGCTAGCTTATCACTACAGTGATATGGTCAATTTTATAGGCATAAATCTCTGCTGTCACTCCCAGAGCGGTCCTGGCTGCTCTCTTTGGCCCATGACACTTGTGTCATCAGTTCTCTTTGTGTTGCTGCATGGTGATCAAGACCAGGTGACTGCTCCAAGAGAGAAGTGAGCAAAATAAAAATCTTGATTTCCAGCTCTACCAACCCCAGATCTGGTTCATTGTGCATTGGAGTATACCAGTTGACTTCTGGCAAAAGGGACGGGGTAAAGGGAGATTGAGTCTGCTCATTTTGGGGAAACAAACGTGTTGGATTGGCCATGAATGTGCAATATTTGCTTTCCAAGCTTTTTCTCAACTGCAGCTAGTGGTTACGTGTCACTTAATACTAACCAATATACTGACTTAATGAGCTTCAGTCACTTTGTCTGGCCACCTTGGTAGTATGTGGCCCATGACTAGTCCTAATTAGGTATTCAAAAAAGATTTTCACTGAAAATCACTAATGAAATGGAAGAGCAAGCCAGTATGTAGGAAATGCATATTTGCATTGTGTACTTGGGGATATAGTAAGAAATGTTTGATGAATTCTATGCTTGGCTTCCAGGATGTGCACCTCTCCTATTGAAAATGGTGGTTTTTTACTCAACAGATCTATTGCCATGGCATTTTTAGAGTGTGAACTGTGAAAAGGTTCTTTCTTCGTTTTCCTCCCCTCTCTTTGCTCATTAGTTCTGAAGAGCTAGCAAAACTGTGAAAAAGCTGTGTTCTACCTTTTTTGTACTTGATTGCCTATTTTCTGGGTGCTCACACCTTTATGGCCCTACTGCAGGTAATGAGGTTATTTGTAGAGTTATCAAGTACGTGCTTTGTACTTCAGAATTTTTATTTTTAGAAGCAGACATAGTTCTGTGTGTGGATGCCTCATTTTTTTAGAGCCACAGTTGTGGGATTGGTAGTCAAACTAATACCATATTCTAAGATATAGGCATACACGTGTGGTGTGTCTGGAACCTCATACCTTTTCACTTGTGACATAGCTCCCTCTCAGGACAGCAGTTAATGACCATCTATCTCACAGCTTTTGCTGGGGCTATAGAGGAAAGGAAGGTGCTTGGAAGTGAGAAAGCTGTGAGGTGCTTGTTTTCCAAGGGCTAGTGTCTGCTGCAGAAGGCAGAGCTCTTTTGGCTCACAGTGTGTGCTATGCAGTAATGTGGAATTACCCTTGTAATGTCCAGAGCAGTAATTAATGTTATTAATTCTTGTTATTCTACAGTTCTCTTTCACTGTGCAACATTGACAGCAGCTGTGCTGCTCTCCCTTCTAAGGCTACACCTTAAATATTTTCAAGGACCATCTGTTTTACTTACTGGTTTAAAGCCATTTAATGTATTGTGTTTGCACTCACTGTGTATTTCATATTGGAGTCTCATGCTGCTCTTTGGTTATGGAATGATGCTTTGTTTGATTGCCAACCTAAAGAGGAAGAAATCAGAAATGGAAAAGAATGAGTCCGGAAATGACTACCATACCAAGCTGAGAATAGTGCTATACTCTGATAAGCAAATGAGTTTCAACAAAACATTTACTCTAGACAGCTGTTCGGGTATATCTCATGTCTTGGTTTCTTCTAGCGTGAAGAACTTGCTTTAGAAAGTACCTTGTTTTTCAACTGGAAGTGCAATAACTTGTCTTGCACTCTGCCACTAAGCACCTCTCTTGTGTTATCTGAAAGGTATTGGAGTTGATATTTGGATTACACTAATGGTCGTTTTGAGCTTTGTTTGGTTGGCTGTTTTTGTTAATCTCTTTCCTTGTAGGTTTTGTGATGTATATTTCAGCATCATGAGCAAGATTTTTATCTGTTAGCTACCTATGCAGACTGTGGTGCTTCTTGTTTGCTGGACTTGTCTTTGTCCCTGGCAAGGGAAGTGATGTAACCACATTTATACTAATGAGTTAAACTGACTGGTTGGTTGGTTGGTTGTTCTTATCCAGCAATTACAAACTGATACCTGTGGTTAAGGCTGGGATACATATTCATACAATAGGCACCTGATGAAACTTATGAAATTGATGGCAAAAAGCTGCTTTTTCTTTAAATCTTTGCGTTAGTCCCTAGATATTTTCTTTTTTAATCCTTCCATTTCATTGGCGGTGCTGCACTGCAGAAGGCTGTGTAGCAAAGTCTCTCCCATCTCTGCTTTTATGGGTAAATTTCCCTTCACAAGGGTGAAGGGTGTCTTATGCTTCTGTTAGTC
Source organism: Pachyramphus minor (assembly GCA_013397135.1). Classification (NCBI taxonomy): domain Eukaryota; kingdom Metazoa; phylum Chordata; class Aves; order Passeriformes; family Tyrannidae; genus Pachyramphus; species Pachyramphus minor. The sequence continues at coordinate 903,657 of VYXB01000251.1, forward strand.
CAGAGAGGCTTCTCTTTCCTTGGAGTTTGTTGGTCAGTGCTGTCAGCTTCTTTAGAGGGGCAATGTGAAGTGCTTTCAGCATATTTTTACTCAAAGTTGATTACTGTCTTCCCCCCTTACCTTTTCTAAGCTTTTGCTTGCACTTTCTACTTCTGGTGTCTTGAGGGCACTACTTATTGGTGTCACCTGATTCTTGTGTTTTATTGAAATCTTGTGCTGAGAATGAGGTTGGGATCATAGACGATTCTTTGAAGTGCCAATCAAAAGCAAAGATAAATGTTTACACAAGGCAACAACAAAAGTTTATATGTATTAAAAAGTGGACAATAGAAAATTAAATGTAACTTTAAAAATTGATTTGGTGGTATGCAGAAGCTAGCAATAGTCTTGGGATAATGTATTTTGCCTTGAATTCTTTCTCAGAGAACATTCATCCTGGTGTGTGTAATTTTTTCTGTCTGACTAGTGAATATTTGAAGAAAAGTGAAGAAAACATGACTCAAGCTTCTAAAATCAGCAGAAAGTATGAAGAGCTCCTTACACAGCTTTCTGGATTCTTGGACACAGACATCAGAGAAAAAGAGAAACCACAAGAACATTTAATGTCGAAGGTGATTATGTGTAGGCAAGGGTTTCTCTATAGCAATTTAAAGGAAAAATATTTGATTGTCACAGAAATAAAGTAAGTGATGAATATCTTTGTGTTTTATAATGGCTTGCAGACTGTGCTGTCATTTAAGACAGATTTTTTTTTTCATATTAGGTTAATTTTCAAAGGTGCTGAACACTAATAGACCTCAGTGAACTCAGTCTGGTTTTATCTGCGTAAATATTTTATCATCCTGTAGTTCCCAAGTACAGCCCTGATTAGATACTTGGTTGAAAGCTTTCCTGAAAACATTAACACTGGGAGTCACGCTAACTGTGCTCTGTAATAAAATGCTGTAAATAACTTTGTGATGTTTCTGAGACTTAATCATAAACCACTACTATTTCTCTTCAAAATACTTCTGAAATTCGAAAAACTAAGCTTCTGTTTAGGAAAGGAAAATTGTTTGGATATTCTTTTAACCTCTGTCAATGCTGTTGAAAGACATTTTAGTCTCGTTTTATGCATTTTAATTGTCTTCTGTCTAGTCTTTGATATCCCTGTTTTTCTTTGGAGCACATTAAGTATTGGGGGAGATTCTGTTTCATTATGTTCACATTATTGTAAGAGTTCTGTCTTAATAAATTAAGGTTATCTAGGTATGTATCACAGTGATATCTTAAAGTACTTGCCCTCATAATATTACATAATATTGCAAGCACATTGAAATTGTAATAGGTGCTTTAACAAAATTTGGCTAAATGTCATGCAAGAGGCACTCTTGAATACTTTAATAAATTATATGCAATTAGTAATTGGAGCTTTAAAAAAATGTATGTTGGTGTCTTTTAATGATAGTCAAAGTAGTAGTAGTAATAATAATAATAATAAGTAGTAATAAACGTAGTTGGGAAATCTAATTGTGCTGAAAACTGTGTGCATTAGGAAACCTTAGCAACTCATTTTTCTTGGGTCTTGGCACATCTGTTTAGCTTCTTTTCCATGTTATGGTTTTATTTAAGACGGAATTGATCTGTTTTAGTCTTAACAAATCTCTTGCCAATAGGAATCAGGGTATGTTTTTCACTCTTTGAAGTGCCCACATTCATCTATTCCAGTTATTGGAAACAGCATAACGTACCAAAACAGCCCTAGAATACTCCTGGAAAGGACTCCTTTTTCTAAGGTGTTGGCAGCTCCTAATGGCAGCACACCATGTATTTGCCCCTGCCCTTGAATTACTTATGAAATATCTGCTACTAACTCAAATCTTCCTTACCTAAAAAATTTTGAGCATAAATTGCAGCTTTCTCATTCCAAAAGAAAGGCACATATCTTAAAAAGCCAGGCTGAAATTGTCTGCTTTTCACATGAAGCAGTTACATGATCTTTTTTCTGATCTTCATGTCAAGCATGGATATGCAGCAGCAGTAGCAGCTCTCCACCTGTTTAATAGATCATAAAGTTTGTGTTGGAGTAAATCTGACCCACGTTATACTAAGGTGGGGGTTTATGGTAAGAATACAATTCTATGATTTTAATTGTCTTTCTACTCTTTTATAAATCATAGAATCATAGAATTCTATGAAATGAATAGTAGAGTGCAGTTATAAATCTGACATAGAGGTCACCAGGAACACTGTGTCTTTATTGGGATGATTAGGAGCAGGTATACTGGGATGAATAGATGTCATTTTTAAGCGCTTTTAAAAAGCTACTAATACTTGAATTATTTCTCAAGGTCTCTGAAATATGTAACGAAAATCTGACACTAAAAGACCAGGTTGCTGCTCTTCAAGAAGCTATGAATGTCCATGAGATGGAGTCTAAAGCTAGCAGAGAAACTATCATGAGGCTAGTTTCAGAAGTGACAAAGGAGCAAAAAAAGGCTGCAGGATACTATCAAGACATGGAAAAACTTAGTAAGGTACATAATTGCATTACTTGTATGTTTGTCTATTTTTCAAATGTTTTCCTGATATTTCAAATTAATTTTCAATAGGAATTATATGAGAAAAAAAGCTTCTGAAAACTTAGGTTGATTAGAGTCTTTTCAAAAAAGACATTTTTCTGAGGTTATTCTCAATTTTTTGAAAGTTTCAGAATATATAGAGATTAAACATTTTGTAAAATATATCTGATGGAGATTTGATGTCTTCCAATGCTGTTTACAAATTTCTACTTTTGCTTTCTTGGTATTCTTTGCCTTTGTAGCCTTTGTTGTGGTTGCACAAACACGTATATCTGAGACACAAGCATGCACTGATGAAAAAATGCTCTTTTAAGTAACATATGATACTGCATGTTTTCTGAGATTTCTTTTACTCAGTTTCTTCAAAAATTCTAATGAGAAATTGACAGTCATGATAAGACACTATTCTTTCTCTTAAAGAAGTGGAAGGTAAAGTGTCTTGGCTTCCAGACACCCTAGATTATCTTTTCACTGCATTATAAATTTGTATTTCATAACTGTTGGCTCATACCCAAAAATTTCCTGGCTCTTGCAGGAAAGCACTGTTTTACTCTTAGGGAGCCATAGAGGAAATCTCTGTAGCAGGAAAGATGCTCAAACGAGAAATGTAAGTTAAGTTGAAAGTCAAGTGTTCACCAAATTCACCTAGCTATGATTTGGAAAGGAAAAGTACATGATTTAAAGATTTAATTGCTCCAGGAGAACTTGCCAGTTCATACATTTCAAAGGATGGACAAACAAAGAACATTTCTGTAGCACTTTTCCTCATTGCTTTGTACTTTGAGTGATAACTGTGGAAAGGAAGCAGCCCATAATGAAGATTTCCCACAGGTGGGACAGTGTGGTTAAAGCTAATGGCCAGAACTTAAAAAAATAAGGGAAAAAATTTAGACTGCCAAATATGCAGCTGAGTTGTGTGTGATTGAGTTTGAAGAAATTTTAAGCATAAAGTCAACTTTGTGCAAGGGAGTTTTCAAATGTAATACAACATTTTCCCCACCCCCAGCATTCTCTTTTTTTTTCCTGAAAAAGAGACTGCCACCGAACACTTTAAAGGATATAGTGTTCTGATTTGATTGTAAGCAAAATACTTAGGAGATGAGAAATAGCTGGCAGTGTACCCTGGAGAAGAAAGAATTTGTTGTGGGGAAGATAAATGCTAAGTACCACAAGGGTCATAAATTTTACTTACTGCTGAAAATAGTTCTTAGCAAGCTGTGTTAAATTTTCTAAGACTCAATGGAGCTGAGGGAGAACCTGCACAAAAACTTAAACAGGTCCTTTTTGAGAACATTTGGTTCTCATACTTCATTTCAAACACAGGTGTGTGAGGAAGAGCAGAGTGTAGTTTACTCACTAAGTAAACCAGAATCAGGAGATGTTTTAAACCAAGATTAGGGCTTCCTTTGTGACTTGTTTTGCAAGTTTGCTCTGACTGCCAAAGCATTTACCAAGTTGAGCTAGTTTTATGAAAAATATTTTCCTATCGTTATTGTGCATACGCCAAATACATAATTTATTTAACCAATTTTACAGAAATGTCTTTCTAAATTATTAGCATTGCCTTTCAAATGAAGTGTGTGCCATCAGGGCTTATCTAGAAGCTGAAGATTCTTCCAGTGCTTTTTCAGTTTAGCTACTTAAGTTAGCATACACTGAGTAAATCTGTTTATGTCTGAAGGTTTTGTGTTCACAAAAGCACAGTAAGAAAGTCAGTATTGAAAAGGTAAGTAAAAAACCCCAAAAAATGCTTTAAATCTGTGTAAAGTGTGATGTGTGGGATCCCCTGTTGCCTGGATGAATGTGTTAGTAGGTTACAGGGAGGGCACCAGCAGCAAAAAGTCAATTGGACTTGGTCATATACTTTGCTGCACAGTTTAAGCACATGAACAGAGTTGCACATGTTATAAAATGTTCCCCTGTAAAGGCAGAAAGCAGAAATCCGTATTGTTCCTGTGCCAGAAGACTCATGCTCAGCTGTGTGTTTCTGGGCTGTTTTCTGAACTTAATTAATGGAATTGCCTGTAGCTGAGTTTACCCAGCAGAGGTTGAATACAAGTATGCCTGTGTGTGCCTGAAGCTCTCAGGACCAGACATTTTGGCCATCTTCAGTATTATACATTGAGATTGCAGCTCATTTCCCCCAGTTTTCTCTTAAAATGTTTGCTAAGCATACAGAGACCATCACACTTGTTCTGTCATTCATCTCTAACAAGATTCAGACACTGCATTGTTCCCTGCCACTTCTCTGAATTATTGCCAGTTTTAATTGCCAGGTAGTTTTCCACTCCTGCTCCTTATGATTTCTGTGAACTCCTTCTCTTGACCAGATGCTTTTCTTTATGTCCTGGAAGGAGGTAGCTGTCTATATTCCAAAATTCTTAATGAAGAAAATGAAAGCTAGTTGGTTATGTTTTAAGGTTAATACATTCAAAATGGTCTTAACATGTTTGATACGTATTTGTTGTAGTTATTTGGGTTTAATTCGAGGAACATTAGCAGGTGAACAATAATTTTGTCTGTTCCCCTCTGTCTCTCTGTATGACATAGCAAGCAGCAAAGAATAAAAACTAATAAAATCTTGAAACTGTATAAAAGTAATATATAAGTAAAAAAAAGCAAGTCAAGAAGCTATTTTTGTTGTAATGTATTACTGTTCTTTTAGGATTCTGAACTTCTCGCATTTCTGACAGACTATTGCAGGAGTTTGCTCCTGGAAATCTGTAAATATTGTGCATGCTGTTATTATGGCTGTGCTGGATATCAAATTTTCACTTGATGAAAAATGACTTTTAAATGCTGCCTAGATTTCTAGAATGAGAAGACCTGTTCTTTCTGTATGTATGTCCAGACAGTGGTTATTGATTATGATAATCGTAATTGCAGAATTATAACACTATTTGAGAGTGTCTGTAGGTCCTTTAAAATGTCTTATTAGTTCTAAAAAAGTTTGTTTATAATATTTAATAAATTCCTCTGTGGTATTTATCTAAGGTGTAGAAAAGGATGCATATATTCTTCCAGATTATAGTTTGCCCTTCATACAGCATTGTCATTGATGAACCACAAAAATTAGTGGATTAGCTTTCACATCTTTGCTGATGATTCAACCTGGAAATATTTGTGATTTCACTCTGAAATGTTGTTTTAAACATCTGTTTTGTAAAGATGTGCACCGTGCAAAATCTTTAAAGAACATACTTGAAATATAATCAAGCAATTTTAATTAATACAAATATACTGACGCAAAATTAACGAAGAAAATACTCTTCAGCATTAAATATTGTCTTGTATTGTTATGTTAATGAATAAAACTTACCTAAGTAGTTTCTAATCAATATGCATTTATTAAAATAAATTTACTGTATGAAACCAGTTAATTAAAAATAAAATAAAAATATTATTTAAGGAAATTGATTAAACTTGAGAAACATATCTGCCAAAAATAACCATTTGAAATATACCCAAATACTTTGATTGCAGGAGAGACAAACTCATGATTTTAGGTTTTTCTTCTCCCAACAGATAAATAAAAGAAAGAGTTTCTCAGAACTTGGATTTTTTTTTTTTTGTTTATATGATATCATTAAGAAAATACATATTTGAGAGAGGCTTCAGCAGGCATCACAGGTATTTTCAGGTTGAATCATCAGAGAAGATAAAAGCAAGCCAGTTTACAATCCTTGTGGCATAACAGTGGTAACGAGATACAGGTGGTATAAGAATTAGTCTAGAAGATACCTGCATTCTCTTTTGTACCTTCTTATTACTGTTAATGTCATGTGGGTTCTTTATATGTATGTGTAGTTGATTTAGTATATTGAAACCCTGATGCTGATTGAGGTGCCAGCATAAATAGAATCATAGAATTATTTAGGTTGAAAAAGACCTTTCAGATCATGAGTCCAACTGTTAACCAAGCACTGCCAAGTCCACCACTAAACCATATCCACAAGTCTTTCAAATACCTCCGGGGATGAGGACTCCACCTCTTCCCTGAGCAGCCTGTTCCAGTGCTTGACAACCCTTTTAGAAAAGGTGCACTATGGGGCCACCATTTCCTCTTATTGTATTGCTTGTGAGTTGTAGGAAGAGGCCAAACCCCACCTGGTTACAACCTCTTGATCTCCCTTGAGCCTCCTTTTCTCCAGGCTAAGCAATCCCAACTCCCTCAGATGCTCCTCACAAGACTTCTGCTCCAGACCCATCACCAGCCCCATTGCCCTTCTCTGGACATGCTCCAGTGTCTTTCTTGCACTGAAGGGCCCAGAACTGGACACAGGATTCGAAGTGTGACCTCACCAGTGCTGAGTACAGGGGGAGGATCACTTCTGTAGTCTTGCTGGCCACACTATTTCTGATACGGGCCAGAATGCCACTGGCTTTCTTTGCCACCTGGGCACCTGCTGGCTCACGTTCAGTGAGCACCCCCAGGTCCTTTTCTGATGGGCAGCTTTCCAGCCAGTGTTTGGTGGCTTACACTTCCTTATTTTATACCTGGATCTTTTGATTTGGCTGTGTTTGTTTTCAGATGTTCATAATTTAAACAAGATGTAATTAGATAAGATCCCTAGTACTGGCAAACTAATTTAGCACTGCCTTTCTGGAAGCAAAAAATATGCACTGCTGAAAACTGTAATTGAAATAAATTACTCTTTATTCTTTGCTGTAATTACCATAATGTAATTCTGAGCACAGGTGGGAATTTTCTATTAATAGGGCTTGTTTAGAATAATAAAGAGAAAATGGCAAGGAATCATGCCAACATGTTTCTAAAATGGTTCTACAATTACTTTAGAAAGATGTAGTAACAAATAATGTCCTAAATGACAAGGTTTGTTTTTGCTTGTGTTTTTGCATGTTTCCCATTTTGAAGCTATTAAAAATTTAATTATTTTTAGTATCATATGTTAATATTTTATTTCCTAAGGCTGCACTGCAAACTCCCTTTATGTCCATCCTCCCTGCTGATCTATGTAAATGCTTCCAGATCTACTCCTTGATTGGCAGGTATTCCGATGACTACAGCAAGCACACACAGACCCTGAGAGACCCTTGAGTAATCACCATATTCATAACTGCTCCAGGAACAATTCTTTAACTCCTGTGTACACAATCTTAACTCACATCAGTCCACTTACTGAGTCTCTACTAAGCACTGAGGCTTCCAGAGGAACGCAGTTACTCTGTAAATATGCCACCCTCTGTCACAATTTTGTGTCTTGTATGAAGTAATATTCTTTCCTTTTGTGTCATGTGTGAAGTAATATTCTTTCCCATTTGTTCTTATCAATCACATAATGCCTTGAGAAATGAAGACTTAGTCTTTGCTATACTTTTAGTTGGTTTCACTGCAAATATTTTTCTTGTATATGAATATGTAAGCACTCTTAATATTGGTATTGTGGGGAAAGGAAAGAGATTCGCAAGGTGACTGAGAGAGATTATTTTCTCTTTATGTTTAGATGGTTATTTTTCTGTAATTTTTCTCTCTTTGTTTTGGTGTTATGGGTCAGGATACACAATTCTGTCTGTCTGCTTTGCCCTTTTAGGTCAATATTTTATATATAACTGCTATAGATATGTATGTACTGGCTATATTTTACTGTTTCCCAACCAAGGCTTTGTTCGGTCCTTCACTTCCCATTTCTGTGTATAAATAATCTCAGGAATTCTTGTCACATTCAGTAAGCTGATCTCAGAGATCACCTTATCACTATTTTCAGACAGATTGTTGTTTTGGTCGACTCTCAATTGCTCAGGCGGCTGGAGTTGATCAGCACTGCAGGTCCCTTCCAACTGAAATGTGCTATGCTATCCTATCCTGTCCTATCCTTTCCTGTCTGAGTTGTAGTACTTTGACTTTATTAGTGTTACATCTTGTTCGCTGTTTTTCAGGTCCAATTATCTGAATGGGAAAATAACATATTAATAGTTTTACAATTTAAAATTTTTTTTTTTCAAATCTGCAAATTTCATGCGTGTATTCCTTTTTTCAGGCCACTGCCAGTAGTTAATCTCCACGTCGATTACTGCAGACTTTGGCCTTTCATCAATTTCAATAGCAGTTCTCCTATGAAACCCAGATGTTGAATCTATATGAGCATCCTGGTTTCTCTGTCTGCACTACCTGCTTCTGAGTTATTCCGTGATATGTGTATGGTGGGGAGTGGTTATAACTGATTTAAAAAATCCAATTTAATTTTTCATGCATTTTAGGATCTTGACAGCGCTGTAATAGAGAGACAGAGTTTAGAGAGGGAAATCAAAGACCTCCAAGATAAACTGAGTGTTAACCAGAAAGCCTTGGACACCTCAAAGAGGGAACTGTACAGTCTGAAGAAATCTTCCAGTGAGTTAGATGGAAGCTTGAAGATCAACAGAGCAGAAGCCAGGACTGCTCAGAGCATTTTAGAGGCTTTTAAAGAAGAAATTGCTACCCTACTCAGCAGTGGATCTGCAATAGTTAAACCATCCGAAAAGGCCATTTTGGAGAGGATTCGAGAAATAAATTGTAAAGAGGAGAGTAAACAAATAGTAAGTCAGCAACTACTGCACTTTCCCAGTGTGTGTATTTATTTTCTTTGGTCCTGTTTCATTTTAGTCATCTGGTGTTGGTTCCTTCTGCTTAGGTTTTGAAATTACAGAAACCTTTAATTTTGTTGTCAGTTGTGCAGGAGCTGATATTATAATCCAGGATTTATAAGCAATCCATGATCCTGGGAGGAAAAGCCCCTGCCTTGGTCCCCCGGCCACGTGGCCACCAGAGCTCCCAGCAGGGAACACGAGNATTAAGTGGGAAGAGTTCAGAAATTAAATTAATAATAGGTGCTGTTAAGAAGAAAAGAATTGGAATGGTCTTTCAGTTTAAATATTGAAATTTGGTTTCAGTGCCAGCAGACATCAAAAGTGTCTGTGTTGTTGTGAACAAGCATGGAATCATGCATTTGCTGCTACAATAAGTGACTTCTTTCTCAAAGCATATAAAATTGATGAGTTGTCCCAGGCAACTTTTTTCCCTATAATCCTCAAAACCTGCACCTAAAAATATGGAAGTATTTTTACGCTTACAGTTAAACATTGTTCACCACCAAGGAGAAGGGTAATAGGAAGGCAGCTGGCTCTGGCCTGAGGCATTTTGGCTGGTAGTGTTTGCAAAGTTGTGTTTGAATGTACAGGTAGAGAAGGGACGACTCAGGAGGAAGGTAAGTCAGAACGCAGTCTGACCAATATCAGTATCCTGACACTGCACTGAAGTTTCTCGCTGGCTTGCTTACATGGGCATTTATTAATTTTGTCAGTGAGGACTATTATATAATTAAAAGTCACGCACTAAATCAAAAGGTGTTTTCAGTGTGCCACTGAAAACCAACTGGCATCTTTCCCAGATTTTAAGATTCTAACATCTCCTGCTGACACAATGGTTTTTAGTGTTAGCAAATGTTTTTGTGTTGTGTCCAGGGTTGAAGATAGCTTTTGAAAACCCTGTGCATTTTGATAAAGTATTAAAAAAAACCCCAAACCACAACACAAAAAAGCGTGCTATTGGCCTTCTTGCTCACCTGGGCACCCTGTTGGCTCATGTTCAGCTGGCTGTCAACCAGCATGCCCAGGTCCCTTTCCACCAGGGACTTCCCAGCTGCTCTTCTCCCAGCCTGTAGCACTGTTGAGACCCAGCACTTGGTCTTGTTGAACCTCATACCCTTGGCATTGGCCCATTGATCCAGCCTGTCCAGATTCCTCTGCAGAGCCTTCCTACCCTTCAGCAGATCAACACTCCCACCCAACTTGGTGTTGTATGTAAAATGGTCTTAGTTTGAAATTATCTGGTGGCCACATTAAAACAAAAAGCAGGAAATGTTTTTTTTTGAAGGCTGGCTGAACAAACTGCAAAGGAAACTGCGGAGGTCAGAACCGCAGGACCAAAAATACTGCATTTGTAAGACATTGGATACAGGCACGGGTGGGTAATACGGGTGCAACTCTGTTTTAGGAAATGCGTAAGTTCTGGGTTGTCCCTAAACCAAGGATGAAAGTTACACCAGGATGCTCTGGATGACAGAATGACAGCTTGGTGGGTTTATGCTCTCAGCTTCTGTGGTATGGTCCCTCACTTTCTTGTGTTCATGGACCTTTGAAACCTCTAAAACCCCCTTGTACCTGGGCTGCATCCAGGGCCACTCTGCAGCCTGATAAAGGGGCTCTGGGGGAACAAGTTACTGAAACTGCTTTTTTCCTGCTTAGTGATTTTTGATGCAAAAAGCATAAAATATGCATGTGGGTTCTTGCAGTTTTATTATTGTTTAGTATTTTCTACTGCTGTATGACCAGCAGTAATTGCTTAGTGTTTTTTTGGCAAGTTGGGTGCAAACTGTTGTTTGTATTTAATTGCAGTTTTAGTTGGAAACCTTTCAGTGCCAACAAAATTAATGGGAGCTTTGTGTGCCTATTGTTCATTTTATTAACAGGAACCAACCAGATGCTTAAAATGAAGAGGCTGCTTGGAGACGAGTGTCTGAACACTGAGTTACGAATGCAATATAATTAATTATGTAACCCAATAATTTATATGACAGTTAGAAGACAGAGGGAAACAAGTAACTTTTGGGATAGAACTGCCTTTCAGTATTTGGCAGTTGTGTAACCAGATGCTTTCAAGCATCTAATTCATAAGTAGTTTACAACTTAAAATCCATTACATTATATGTAGGTGTTGTAAACAGAGTACAGCTAGAAATGTTTTCAAGATCGTTAGTCTAGTTTCTTGTCATGAGATTTTATTCTTTTATCCTTGAACTCTGGCTAGATTACAGAAATTATTATTACTATACTATCTTCTTTTTTTTAGCAAAATCTTTTAGTTAAACACTCTTTTACAGTTAGCAATTGGGAAACACTCCTGAGGCTTAGTTATCCATATTTACATTCTCCCCTAGATACTGCATGTATTTTCTAAATCACTTATCTACTTTTTCTACTCAGCTTCTTGGTAGACTAGTGATTTTTTTGCCTTATTTTAAAGAGTAATAGCTGACTACCAGGTATTGCTGCTGTGCTCATATCTTTGGAAATTTTGTGTCTAATTAGTTTTTATTGATTTTTTTTTTTTAATAGCAGTCCCTTTTAGTCATTTGACTCATATATGGTTTCTGCTGTTTACTTTTGGATGTCTCACATGTCACTGCTTCTGCCATTTTCTCTTTGTAGTTACAGCAGATTTTTCTCTTTTGTCTTTGGAAATGCATACATTTTAATGATAAGTACTTTACCATATTTTTAGTAATTTGATGGTGCATCTTTCGTATCTTTCTAGCATTTCCACACCCACCTAACTCCATATGTTTTGTTCATTTGCTTGCTCCCTAGATGGTATCTCAACCTGAAAACCAAATAGCTAAATTGACTGAAGCTTTGGAAAATCAGACCAGATTGTACCACAAAACTCTGGAGAGGAGCAGGAAAGCTGAAAAATGTTCTGAGAGTTTCCAGGATCAACTGAAACAGTTGGAAGAAGAATTACTGACTGCAGATCTGATCCAAGATGGTTTGAAGCTTGAGAAACAAAAAGTAGTTGCACGTATTATTTAATTTTAAATAATAGTTGCTAAGGACAGAGATAGAGCTGATTGTATTGCATTGGTCATCTGAAGCATTACTCACAACACTCCAAGTAATGCAAATTAGCAAAATCAGACATCATGTAGAGGGTAGTAATATCTTTTCTTTGACGAACAATTGTAGTTGAAAGAAGCTAAGCTGTTGAGTTGCAAGTCCATTATTGTGGAAAAAACCCCACTACCTCAAAAGCAGCTTAAAAGAAGTCTCTGTAAATACATCAGAAGTCTTTCAATGATTCTTTGATTTCAAAGCATTCTCTGATCTCTGTGTCTTTCTGTAGTATATCATCCAGTCTGCTATCTCTCAAGGTCGTGCAGTCTTTATTTCTTTTATATTCTTGGACGATCATGGCTACCAGGATTTTTTTATTCATTGGATGAATGAACACGCTGTTAGCCTATAACATGTTCACATACTAAGAGTTTGAAAAATGGTGTAGTGCCCAGAAAGCCAAACCAGTAATCCAATGTAGCTAAGAAAGGCAAAGTTATAGCGTGTTGCTAGGCCGAGATCAGTGATTAGAAAGTTGGATTTGCAAAGAATCAACAATTTGGTGCTATTTGTTTTGCCTTAGGCTATCATACAGTAACTTTTAAGAATGAAACACCCACCACACTGGGAGAAAACCAGACAAAGGATCTGTTTCATCTCTACATCCTCTGTTAAGAGCATTTGGCCCTAGATTCTAAAATTTGCCTCTAGATTTTGCTGCAATTCTTGTTGTGATTTTTTTTCCCTCTTAATGTGTAACTTCAGTGTTTTTTTCTACTGCTGATGTTTCTAATTTTTTGAACCAGAAGCATCACCAAACAAAAGGATATTCTTGCTAATGAACTAATAATAAAACTGGTTTGTTGGTGTTTTTTTTTTTTTTTGTTCTCTTTTGTTGGTTCTTTGCAAAGTTTATGGTCTGCAAAAGAAGTAAGAGAAAACAAAGGGAAACACAGTTCTTAGTCAGAAGGAGAGCCATGGATTTTGCAAGAGAGGCTAATTGATTGCAGGGAACTAATGCAATTTTTAAAGAGCTAGCAGAGGAGAACAAAGAAGGAAAAAACAGATTGAATAATATTTCATATCTGTACGTGTTCATTACCAGATGGAGATGAAATTAAAATAATCTTAAGAGCAATTTTTAAACCAGCGGCTGTTATTTCTAAACCTCGCTCTTCCAAAGAATGGCTAAAGAGAGACCATGTTAATATTCCTATGTCTCCTCAGACTACATCGGATGGCATCACTGGTATCATTTATATCTGTTTTAAAGGTCACAGTACTGGACAATCACAGCACTTGCAGTTATTAGTTAGGATGTAGCTGTCCTTTCCAACTTCTCCCTGCCCGTGCCTATCAAATGTAAAGCAACAGAGCTCCAGGCAGGAACTGGAGTCAGAAGCAAAGACATACCTAATGCTGCAGAGAAGCAAAAATGAATCTTGTCTTGGTAAGAAGATAAACACAGTAGGTCTAGAGATTTATGAACAGAATAAATGTTGGCTAAATAAGTACATATAGAGAATTTGCAGTTATGTCAGGAGTGTGCACTGTAAGCATAGCCTTCATTATTTCTTGTGGATCTTGTATTCGGCTATGTATTGTTGACAGTGTAGGGGGGATTGCTTTTAAATTGTACTTCAAGACTTTTAATGAAGCTTTATTATTCTTTTGCCTACTTTTCCACACCTTATCTTAGTATCTGAAATTTCTGGAGCAACTGAATGAGAAGATGAAGCTGGATAGTCTAGCAGCAGAGGTTGGATTCGATATGAATATGGATGCAATTCTAGCCCGGGTAGAGCAGTTAGTGAAACTGGAAGGTGATGCAGTGATTGAAAACAAGACTGTGGCACACAACCTCAGAAGGAAGGTACACAAAAAAGACATACCATTACTATTTGTTTCGCAGATAAGCATTACTATGGCTATATTTCTGTAGTGGTTTGCTAGAAGCAGCAGATTGTATATGTACAAGGAATTTCAAAGATGTCCATTTCATAAAAAGAAGATAGCAAACGATTGCAGACTGTGCAAACAGATTGCATATTAAAACAACTAAACCCACCAGTGGGTTGAACACATGATACGTGTTTATGTGTCTACTTTTCAATACACATTTATAACATACTTCTGTAAACAACTACCATCAATATTTAAATCTGAAAGGGTTCTACTGGGGAGGGGGATATATAACACAAACTTCTCTAGAAACTAGTAGGGTGTTGGTTGTACTTCACCAAGAATTTCAATATTTCCAACAAGAACTGTTCCTTCATTCAGTAGTTCCTCCAGGAACAAATCCAAATCTGTTCATATTTGGTCAAACATCCCTCCATCATTCTGTTATAACACAGTGAAATGTTTAGGGTTTAGGCTTATCAGACTGGTGTAGAGCTGAGAATTGGAGTCTGTTTAAGGTTTAAAACAATACCATGTTTGGTTTTTTATGGTTTTGTTTGTTTGTTTGTTTTTGGTGAGGCAACTGCCTCTCTAGTAGGGAGTGTATATATATATATGTCAATACTCCTCAGATGTTCCAGAGCAAAGCCTGGCAGCTCAGTTCAGATAAACTGAAAACAGGTAGTTCCTTCAGCAGCAAAATTAAAAAACTAAGCTGCTGGACCTGGCATTGGAGCAGTGGATGACAGCTTCCTTATTTCTGTATGTTACTTTTCCTTCTGGTACACTTGCTTTAACTAACTGATTGTAGATGGAAATATCTTAAACCACCACCAATGAAACCACTGTCTCCTTAATGAACCTCTCTTGCATCTTGCATTTGATTGGTGTCTTATACTTCAGGCAATCTCAGATGTTATGAGTGATGCACAAGTATTTACGTTCAAATAGGATGAAGTCTCTATGTAAAATCATTCTAAAAGGCAGTACACAAACTCAAAAATGGAGAAGCGCAATGAACTGGTAACAGAAGGAGTCTCAAGTTAGTGTATATATGTTGATACTTCTCCAAACAGTTTTCAAGAGAGGAAAAGGAGTTCAGGTTATATGTGCAACGCAGGGATTAAATTTGCAAAACAATCTGTATAGTGTCACTGTCATTCACATATATTTTTTCAAATATCCTTGTGTTTGGAAAACAAGCTGAAGACTCAGAAAGAAAAACTTGAAAGCAAAGAGCTTCACATGAACCTTCTGCGGCAGAAAGTAACCCAGCTGGAAGAAGAGAAGCAAATCAGGACTGCCTTAACTGTGGAAAGGGATGAGGCCAATCTCACTGTCAGAAAGTTACATAAGATGATAGAGAGGTTACAGAAGCAGCTTGATCTGGCAAGGGAAACTAATACTGATCTCAAAGCCAAGCTGTCTGAAACGAATGAACTTAAGGTGAGTGGAAACGTTATGTTTGTGCTTCTTGCCATTTTTCTATTCCAGTTGTATAAAACTGGAGTTCATTTATAGTAAATGTTTTCATAGAGAACTGCTCAATTCTATCTAGGTGGCAGAAGGAAATGTAATATTAAGATGTGTTGGTGCATTTTGCAATTTTTATTGATATGCTAAGAAGTGTCTGTAAAGTACAATGTAAATTTTCAGGCTGGTGTGAGAAAATACAGTATATGCATCCTTTTCTTTCCTGTTGATGTGACTGTAATCTTCTTTTTTTCCCCATACATTACACACAGAAGATCTATTCATATAGATATGAGGGGAAAATGGCTTTTTTTCTTGCATACAACAGGCAAGATGCTAAATTTTAACTGTCCCTATGTACCTGTGATTTCATCAAGAATCCATGAGAACCCACATTAAAGTTCTTATTTGTGATCACTTACTTGTTCACATCGGATGAAAAAGCTTGAAAAATTTAATACTTCTTTATCTTACTGCAGATCAAAGCTTTGGAGCAGAACAGAACAATAGAAGAACTCAATAAGTCTCAAGACAAATTGGAAAGAATGAAAGAAAAAGCTGAAAAACAACTTAGATCTGTCAAATCAGAACTTCTTTTAAAGGAACGTAAAGCTACTGAAGATAAAGAAAAAAACCAAAATATATTAGAAGCAGTTACCAGTGAAATGAAGGTACTTAAAACAACCCTTGCAGAACTAGCAAAAAGAGAGAGACAGGTAGGTGTATAGGTATTTGACAAGTGCTCGCGGTCCCTTAGAATATAAGAATGTGGTGTAGGTAGAGCAGCTATCCAGGTGTACTTAAAACTGTTCTGAACATCATTACACAAGAAAATTTTAGCTCACACTTGTGAGTCAGCGTGACAGTTGTTATTCTGAGAGGCAAAGCTATTCTGCAAGTTAAGTTTTGCAATACAATAATAAATACAGGCATTATTTTCTTTGTTCATCACAAAATATTATATAACCTTTTAAGGAGCTATTAAAATGCTTTAAAATCGTGGGATCTCTTTTAACGTATGTCTTTTTCTATATATCTTAGGCATAAAACTTACCAACTTCTCATCCTTTTCCTTTCATTTCTCATTCATGTCTCTTCCACTTTCTCCTTGCCAATTGTGTGAGACTCAACAAGGCTAAGGGATAGGATGAAAGGAAGCAGCTTCAAGCTGTGCTGGGAAGGTTTAGATTGGATATTAGGAAAAATCAATTGATTGAAAGGGTAGTCAGGCATTGGAATAAGTTGCCCAGGGAAGTGGTTGAGTCACCAATCCTGGAGGTATTTAAAAGATGTGTAGGCATGGTTTAGTGATGGACTTGGCAATGTAGCTTAAGTGTTGGACTTGATAATCTTAAAAGTCTTTTCCAACGTAAATGATTCTATGATTCTACATTACTGTGTATAGGCCATAAATTCAAAGCACATTGGAAAATACAAGAAAAAACCCCAACCACACAAACCCCCTCAGACTTAATGTAACTGTTTTGGATCAATTTATGACATATAACTTTGTTATTTAGGTCAGAAAAGGTTTTGCGGTGACTTACTTTGGGGAGGGTGTAAGTAGTTTGTGGCAAATGTATTAGTAAATGTGCTCCATTCTATTTTCAAAAAATTGTGAACTATGTATGTTATTGCCCTGCATATTGTATTTTGTCGCAATGTGATAGATGGCATAATTGTTGAAAGCTAATGGGATGCTTCTTTAAAGTAAAAAATTTATGATTTTAAATTTTTTATTTCAACTGCTTAGAATATTAGGTTTTCCAGCTAAAAATTTTATGCCACTCCGGATGAAATTTAAGAATGTTATTTAAAAAAATTAGCCTAGAAAAATATTTTTGTATTTACATGGAGAGAAGACCAACAACCTGGGGATCTTTTTTCTTGGAAATCTTTAGCACTGTTTTGTTTTATAACAAAGGTTAAAAATTTGGCAGGAAAACTTAATTTCTTCATATATCTCATGAGGAAAGAAGGCATCCAGCACACAGAAGAAGATACGAATTACATTCAGGAAATTATTCCACAGACTCATACATTGAGTATTTGCTAAAAGCACATGCACATTGAATTTTTACTGTCTGAACCCAAGGCATTTCAAACCACTTGAATACTGTTGCAATATTGTTTGGACATTTTTTTTTCTTTTCTTTCAATTGGAATAAATCCCCTTCTCCTTTCCTGTAGTTACAGTGTGAAAATAAAAGTGTCTGCTTTTTACTTCCCCAGAGCCCTGTCCTGCAGTATCTTGGGTTAATGCTCTAAATTGCATTCATTTCATGGTTTTTTGTTTCAGATGATTTTACTTACTGAATGGAAGGTGCGAAGAAAATTTAGCAGAAGTGCTCACTGCTGTAGCATAACTTTGGTTTTGGGTCTTGAGTGATGTTTATCTTATTTCTCTCCTTTATTTCAAATTGTGATTACCTTAGAATTTTTAACTCTTATTGAAGAAAACCTTAAATAGCGCATTAGGTGGTTCTTCAGTTAGATTCTAGTATTTCAGCAAGCTGTTGTATTTTTAATTCCTTTGTTGCAGCCAAGAGCAATGCTTCTCTCTGTCAGTTTATGTGGAAAATGTCTTTGTCATGAGCCATTTTTCTGCCTTTTCAATGAACTACAACTTTGCCTGCAGTGTACTTTATATGCCACAATATAATAGAAAAATCTTTCTGTCTAAAAATTCACATAAATGAGTGGCTTAAAGGCTTTCTTTAGGGGCTGTCTGTGCTTTCCACTTTAGGTTATTTGCTGATGAAAGTTATTGAATTCTTGATGTGTTTATTGTCCACTCAATATAGGTATGACCTGCTTTTCCCATCAGAAATGAAGGGTGAGGTGATTGTGTATATGTTTTACTTTGTATCTATTTCCTTTGGCCAAATCCTGCCAGATCAATAATCAGTGTCAGTGCATCAAATTTGAGTTGATTATTGCATTTGTTACGTGGTTATAATACAATTTGGTTTACTCACAGTTGCTGTAATTAAGTTCAACAGCTTGCAGCAGCAAAGATATGAGAGCAAGAAATTTAGTGCAAAGTGCAAACCCTAATGTACTCCTGGAGGATCAGTTGGGTTTGCTGTACAGGTGCTTTCGGGAGTTTACTTAGTCCAAAGGCTGCATCGAACAAATTCCAGCTTTGCTGACTGCTCATCCTGTCTGTGATCCAGATGTTTAAAAAAATCTTCAGCTTCTGTTACATGGTACTTCCTTAGCACACTGCCAGAGCCCAGCATCAGTGACCTCCTGAATTGGTTTTGAAGATAGTATATGGGAACTTAAGCGGTTTTGGTGTAACATTGTTCCAATGTTTCATTGAAGACATTGCACTGCCTGGGTAATACAGACAGCTGCAACTGAATTCTCAAATCATAAAATCGTAGAATGGTGTGTGTTGGAGGGGACCTTAAAGATCATCTGGTTCTAACTCCCCCACCATGGGCACTTTCCACTAGATCAGGTTCCTCAAAGCCCCATCCAACCTGGCTTGGAACACTCCTAGGGGTGGAGCATGCACAAGTTCTCTGGGCAACCTGTTCCAGTACCTCACTACCATCTGAGTAAAGAATTTCTTCCTAACGTTCCAATCTAAATCTTCCTCTTTTAGTTTAAAACCATTTCCCCTTTTCCTATCCTGTATGCTTGTGTAAATAGTCACTCTCCTTCTTTTTTTATAAGCCCCCTTCAAGTACTGGAAGGCTGCAGTGACGTTTCACTGGAGCCTTCTCTTCTCCAGGCTGACCAACCCCAACTCTTCCAGCCTGACTTCATAGTAGAGGTGCTTCAGCCCTCTGATCATCTTTGTGACCCTCCTCTGAACTCACTCTAACAGGTCCATGTCTGTCTTGTGCTGAGGACTCCAGACAGCAGCCCTAGACTGTCTTGGTTTCGTTTTTGTCTTTCTGAACTGATGGCAGCTCCTCAGGGTTTGTACTGGAATGAAACAAACTGTCTTTGGCAAAGTCTTGGAACTGAGACCTTGTTTTCAGGAAAGGCTTCAAAAACTTTTCCTCGCAGGTGTTATAACTGCTTTAGAATTCTGCACGGTAATTTTGGGGTTGGACACATATTTCAGGAGTGTGTCTATCTCCTCCTTAACATTAGCCCTTGGCATGACTGATCTAGTGAGGATGCTGCCACACCAGAGCATGAGTCCAGTTTCTTGATGGTTTTGCTGATTCTATGACATTTTCAGTCACTTTCATGTTTAGGAATGGGGATCTTGGCATTCAAATAGATAGCAAGACAAGAATATTTCCTCAAACAGGAACATTTCCCTCTTTTGTGTGCTGATGATAAAGGGTATTAAGGCATTTACGATTTACACTGTGTAGTGCATTGTCTATTGAAGAGGCATTGAAGTTTGACCTGTAATCATCCATATTAAGAGCTGAGAGGAGCAAATCAGCATTAATGTTCAACTGACCTTAAGTTTTTAATGTAGTTACTGGTGGGGTCACTACTGATGACAATTAGTTGTGGATGTCTGTCCATTTGGAACTGCAGAAAGTTGGTGCCTTGAATTAGTTTGCCAAATACCATTCCTATGATATATTTTCAGCAGCTATGCACAAAAGAAAAACAAGCATTTCCCAAGCTGCATCTTGGATTTGGGTTGTATCCTGATTCAAGTCAAAGTCAGACCAAGGAATGTGCCAAACTTCCACCTTTTTTCTAGCTTCTTCCTTTCTGCTGTGGTTTCCACAAGAAAGTGCAGAGTGGAGAGAAGCAGTAGAAAACAATGGTCAAGGATCTTAGCCCGTACTCTGGGTTGTGCCCATCAGAGTTTCCAGCTGTCTGTATAGCTTCTGGTCATCTGGGTCAAGTACAACTCCTCTGCTTGTTTTCCTTAGTTTTTGCAGTTGAGTCAGCAGGGAAGATATGCCTGTGAAAGATACTAAAAACACTTGAAACTGTGCTTTTGTTTGAGATACTTAAATCTTGGCTGTTTATGTTTTGTGATTTGACATATGTCCCTAAATGGTTTCTTGCATCCACTTCTGCTCTTTGTCTTGAGCAACAGCAGAAATGCCTGTATCTTGCACTGAAAGTACAAATGCTACTGTTTGTATGTATTTGTATGTGTTTTCCCAGACATCTCCTTTGCTTGCTATTTGGTTTATTCCTTTCTGTTTACTCTTGCAGCTGGCAGATTTCCGAGAGGTGGTCTCGCGGATGCTGGGCCTCAACATTGCCAGCCTGGCTCTTCCTGACTATGAAATCATTACGTGTCTTGATGAGTTGATTCACTCTTACCAGCACCACTGCTTCCCCTGTGTCTGCCTCAAAGATGTGGCAAGGGCACCAGAGGAGCAGCAAAGAAATGTACAGCTTCTTCACTGAAAGGAGACAGAACAAAGTAAAATTTTTTTTTTTGCTTCCTTACCCGCTACACATCCACATAAAAGAGATAGTTATTTCTCTTCCCTGCTCTACAGATACCAACTAAGGCTGATTTTTAGAATGCCAATAGGGAAACTGAGCCAAATAGATAGAGTAAAGCCAGGAGCCTAGAGATGGCAAAGAGAAAATCTCTGGGCAGCATAATGCTTCAGTTATGAATTTGATAGGCCCTTCATTTGTGATCAGCCCTCCAGTTTCATTGCAGAGGCACTGAAGTTATGGGCCACCCAAGGTCAGTTCACAGTTTTGGGAAGCACTTGAGAAGTTAGTGAATGTCCACTTCAGTGTCATTCCTTCTGATTTACCTCTGGGTGCCAAGGATAAAATAAAGTAGGAGTTGTCCTGCTGCTGTTTCTGTTGCCAGATGGGACCTCTCTGCATTCTTACACGTAAGGACTTTAGCTTTAGACAGTTATCTGGAAGTTAGAAGATTATCTCAATTTTTGAACATGAGATTTTTTTTTTTTGTTTCTGTTGTTTTCCTTCATCTGCTCTTGTGCCAAAACAAGAAGTTTTGCAGCAAAGGCTTTTTCACAGGGTCCTGTCACGTGCCTGATATAGATATATTTGGTAAAATTGAATGGTGACCTTGGTCATGATGCCTCAAAAATTTTTCTTCTAGCTGCTGTATTCCTTGGGCAATTAATCCACAGGCCAAATAAATGGCAATTTTTCTGAGTTAAGGAAATTCTAAAATTGTATAATGCTTGTCCATTACAGAAAATACATGAACTACTAAAGTCTTGATTTTCAGAGAAGTGATGATGAGGTGTACAGAACTACCTCTTAATCACAAAAACTGCTGTCTATCACCCTTTCTGAGTATTGTTAAACTTTATGATTTTTTAGAAGAAATATGAACAGTAAATCTGTTTTCATTGCATACTCAACTTGATTCTGTGTTTCGAGTTTTCCCTTCCCATTACATGTTTTGTATGGATGTGTAGAAAAAATAAAGAAGATTAATTGTTTATGTCTGACCATTTTTGGGCTTTCTACAGTATCTCAGCAAATGATAACCCACTCAGTAAAACTGAACACATTATTTTAGGAAAAATTACACTTTTTCAAGTAGGAATGGTAATTTTGGTATCTGGCTACAGACTCAAAGTGTGCTTTTATTTCACTTCCCTCTAAAGAATCATTTCTAAGTGACTTGTTTGTAAAATAAAAAAATCAATCATTTGGGGAGATAAACTAAATCCCATTTTCTTATGCTCCTGTGGCTACCTGGATTAAAAACAATTTCATTTCTTGTTTTATAATGTAACATTGTTTGGGAGGAAATGGCTTCAAACTGAAAGAGAGCATGTTTAGATTAGATGTTAGGAAGAAATTCTTTTCTATAAGGGTGGTGAAGCACTGGAACAGGTTGCCCAGAGAAGTTGTGAATGTCCCATCCCTGGAAATGTTTAAGGCCAAGCTGAATGGGGCTTTGAGGAACCTGGTCTACTGGAAGGTGTCCCTGCCCATGGCAGGGGAGTTGGAAGTAGATGATTTTTAAGGTCTCTCCCAACACAAATTGTTCTATGATTCTATGATTCTATGATTCTTTTTTTCAGGTAAAGTTTAATAAATGGAACAAAGGGAAAAGCTAGCATTAAATTATATAGACTTAAACTTAGCACAACAAATTCCAAGAAAAGTAAGAGATTGAAATGTTTTAGGCATGATATGTTGGCTGGGAGTTTAGAGGGTGGAGAACGATGCAATACTTTTCTAATTCTTTGGGAGATAATACAAGTAGTTTTAGTTTGTGTTTTGCTGGTTCTGTAGGCAGTTCTGCTTGAGTTATTACTCAAACAGCAAAACCTGTTTTCTTCACCCACATTATTAAATGTTAAACAAAGTGTGATTTGCCATAAATTGGAAGTTAAGTAAATTACATTACAAATTTAGATCCACTCAGCCCAGATAATACATTCATAACTTTAAGAAATAATCTCTGAGAGTGCCAATCTTAAAGTAAGTTTGCATATTTGGCCAAATTTTATGGTTGTGAAATGATTTCCTAATATCTGCCAGCAGACTTGAAATCTCCTATCATACTCATCAGCCCTGTATTCTGCCACCCTATGACCAGCCCTGGCATCATCAATGCAGTTCCAGCCCCACAGAAGCCACCAGAAAAGTTCTCCAAATTACTTCAGAAGAAGCAGATTTTTATATGAATCATAGAATATGCTGAGTTGGAAGGGACCCGTCAGGAACATTAAGTCCAACTCCTGGCCCTACACAGGACACCACAAGAGGCATACCATGTGCCTAAGAGCATTGTCCAAACAATTCTTGAACTCTGTCAGGCTTGGTGCTGTGACCACTGCCCTGGGGAGCTTGGTCCAGTGCCCAACCACTCTCTGGGTGAAAAACCTTTTCCTAATAGCCAACCTAAACCTCCTCTGACACAACTTCAGGCCATTCCCATGAGTCCTGTCGCAAGAGTAAACATATTGGTTCCGGCCCCTGCTCTTCCCCTCACAAGGGAGTTGCAGACTGGAGTGAGGTCTCTCCTCAGTTTCCTCTTCTGAAGAGGCTGAACAGACCAAGTGACCTCAGCCACTCCTTGCACGGCTTCCCCTCAAAGCCCTTCACCATCTTTGTTGCCCTCCTTTGGACACTCTGTAAGAGCTTAATGTCTTTTATATTGTGGTACCCAAAACTGCACACAGAACTCAAGGTGAGCCTGCACCACATAAAGTTGGTAGTGACGCTTGATTACTGGCTTGTGTGTTAAGCCAACAGAATGTAGAATAAGAGTTTTTAAGTGCCTTTTAAAAAATTATTATTATTTACACTGTAGATCTGTATTTTTCAAAGTACTAATGCTCATCATGTTCATAAAGGAATATGACCTATTATCTGTTAGTATTCCCTGTATTTGTTTTATTTTTGGAAGAGTGCTGACATCTTTCTTCATTCAGCCAAAGCAAATAAATAAAAAAAGTAAAGAAGTAATTTGATGTGAACAAAGTTTAGATGATTTTTGACCCGTGTAATTTAAGTAACCCCTGAACAAAGTTTAAACTGACTTGCAGTCTTTTTTTTTAAGATTTGTTTCATACAGCATTGCAGTTAGTCTTTTGGAAAAAAGATGAGAACAGTCTCATGAATGTTTTCAACATTTGTTTCAGATGTTTCAAGATGCATTCAATGCAAGACAGGTATGATAGAAACTTTAAAGTGTGGGTTAGGGTTGTCTAAACAGACACCCCTCTTCCAGTAGATTATTTCTATTGGGTTTGTTCGTATTAATATAAGATGTGGGATTAAGAGTTTGCTGTCTGTTCATAATGACTCTTTTATTGTGGTAAAGAATTTTTGATTTATCAGCAGAATGTGTTAACTCACAGAACAGTGCAGTTACAGGGCTACATTTTTTTCCTCCAATTAACAGCTGAACCAACTCCAATTAAGACAAATTCACTACTAAGTATTAAGGCAAAGCTCAACAAATTAAAATGTTGCAATTGTAGATAGTGAAATGAAATAATTTGCATGCCATAAACATTGTAATAATCAAATCACAAAGCAAATAGAAAAGTGAGTGTTAAAATGTTATGAGTGTATTAAAATAGATGCAACTGACTTTTTTGCTTATGCATCATGTTGTTGGTAATACGTTCTTTGCAACACAGTAAAACCATGCAGGAGAACATTAATGTAGTAGAACCATGATTTCTCAAAGAAGTAAAATGCAAAAGTATTCAAATACTTTGCTGAATTAGAATTAGGAAGCATAAAGAAATATCACATTAAATTACTCCTTGACTTATGTTGCTCTAGAGTTTATTATTATTGTATAAAGAAGTTTGCTTTCTTTTTTACATTTTCTTTCTCTGGATGTGTGCATCATCCACATTTTCCTAGGGCTGCTCAGTTACTGGATTATTTTGCACATTATGATGCTGCAGGAGAGGGTAAATATGGATGACCCAAGTCCTGATAGATTTTAAATTAAACAAAAGGCAGGTGGGGAAATCAGGTATATGTCTAGAGAAAAAGTAATATATTCTCCTAAATTCTTCATATGAAATGGAAGTATTTTCTAAGACTATGGATGCTGACCATTTTCTTAACCATTTAAAAGAAAAAGGTGAGGAATAGAGCAAAATTATGTGAAATTCTCTATGAAATTAGAGAAAAGGGATATCTGATACTACTGAAGCACATAAAACAAAATTAGTTAACTATGTGAAAAATACAAAAATGATAGCTTGCCAGAATAGAAGTTGGAGAAAATGTTCAAAGATAATATTTTCCAAATGGAAGATTTTCAGATTATTTTTCTTTTGTCAAAACAAGTGAGAATCCTCAATGACTGCTTTTTCTTCTGGAAGAAAAGGAGGATGAGTTTATTAGATTGCGCTCGTAATTAGTGAGGAATAACTGAGTCAGAAATGAAATATGTACAAAACACAATAATTTGTTTGAATAAATGAGGTGACTTTTCTGACAATTTTGAAGTCAGCTAGTGAGCTCTGAGACAAAGAAGAACACTTATTTTCAGAAGGAAATCAACAAAACAGTTGAGCTATGTTGTTTTCATTTTTTTTCCCCTGTCACTACTTACTTTGGGTAAGTAGGAGAAACAAGACAAAGAAGATTGCATTGTCAGCAAGTGGGCTCCAAACAGTTAACTTCAAAAAGGTCCCAAGTAGAGAAACCAAGTGTCAGATGGCTTTTGGAGAGCAAGAAATCTCACTAAGCTGGGAGCTGGATAGGTTTTGTCCCTGCGGTATGTGTATGTTTTATAATTTTTTTTATAAATTTGTGTTTTTAGAAAATACTTTGTGCTTTTTTTTTTAATGGAATGTTAATGTGTTGGGTGGGGAGGACAAGTGCTTGGTTATAAACAAAACATTCAATTTTCTATTAATACTAATTTTAAATAGGCCAATGAGTGCAATTTAATCTGAAAAAAAAAACACAACCTTGACCCATAAAACATTCCTGTTACCATGTCTTAGTAGTGACAAATGCTCTTTGGGGCACTGATCCTCTGGTCAGAGGATCAGAGCTTAGTTTCCCCTTCCAAAATCAGGATGCTGGGGGCAGTCGTTCCTGCTGGGCAGTGCAGGCAGCCCCTGCCTGTGCAATGCAGGCAGCCCGGTGGGCAGCAGAGCCCCTCGCCGAGGGCTGCCTGGGTCTGGGTGGCCCGGGCTGGGTGTGCTCACACTTGTGCGTGCTGTCTGTCTCCCCGTCGGCTGCCAAGTCCTCTCCTCAGCCGTGGCCCTGGCCAGCTGGGATGCTGTACTGTCCTCAGGCCGCACGCTGGGAGCTCTGATTACAAAACAAATACACGATGCTGGCTGTGGGATGCTGGAAGACCTTCCCCAGTGTTGCTGTGAAGGCAGCAACATGCCAGCAGAGCTGACTCAGCCCTTTCCCTGTCTGGTCATGTTTTCATGCTGTGAGGAAGAGTACAACCAGAGCAGCTCTGTGGGCTGTGGCAGGGCATTAGGGAGAGCCTTGCAAATGGGGCTGTAAATCTGGGCAGAGTAAAGAGGCACCTCTGGTCCCAACAGGGAGCGTCTGCAGTCTGTAACCTGTGCTTTGGTTGACGACCAGGCTCCTCTTGGGCTAAAGCTGCATGAAGGAAGAAGCACTAAGACCATTTCACTAAGCATTTGAAAGCATTTCTTCTGTGTATTTTCTGTGTATCCTTCATACCGCAGTAACAATGGAAAAATATGCAGTACAAATTATAAAGCAGCAGTATGAATTGATATAGGCAGCCACTCTGACTGGCTTCTTGACCTTAGAGTAAGTCAGAGACAGGCATCCCAAAGGACAAGCAGAAATACAGTACTGGCAAACAACTCTCAGACCTTTCTCTGATGACATTTTCTTTCATAGTTACCACATGCTCCATTAGATTTGCTGTCATTCACATCTTTCTCACCTTGATCTTTCACAGATCACTTACCTGCAGCAAAGTGTCTGTGGCCAGCCCTATTCTTCATCTGGCAACGTTTTCAAGTCCATCCTTGCAAATACCAGCCGGTTTGTGCAGGGTTGTTGGAGAAATCCATCCACACTTGCACTACTGCCACTTTCCGTCCCTCAGACCTGGCAGCCTTCTCCTGTGATGTGCACTTCACCTCTAGCCAGGGCATGATTGGACCTTCGCAGCGTTCTGTGGCATTCAGCAGACATCAAGCTACAATTCACTTTCTTGTGTAAGACTGCAGTGTCTTTTAGAATGCACTTGTAGAGGTTTCATACCCTTTTTAGGTAATTTTCTGGAGCTGCTGGGGTGAGGGCAGTCAGTACACGCCTGTGTGGGTAGAAGAAAGAGCAGAAAGGTTTTGGTCAACCTAAAGGGATCCTATGAAGTAACAAGCCTGTGTCAAGTATATGGTCACAAGGGGACAGATATATACTGCTAGATTGTGGTAGGGAGGGGGAGCTGCAAGAAAAAGAAATAATGTGAGGGTAAAATGCTGGCAGCAGACAAACCAGGACAGGTGCAGGTTCTTGTGAAGCAGACTGCAACCATTTTTATAGCAGAAGAACTATCCCCATCAATGTAGGTGAAGGGAGTCCTGCAGATTATAGAACTTTCCTTAGAGATCAGTCCAAGCCAAGCTTTGAAGAAAGCTAGTGCTGAGATTATCACATTAAGATCAATGTCTAATAATTTTGATATTGTTTAGTATTAAAGACATTTAGAATAATACTTGTATAGTGTCAGTTCAGCATGTGACACCATTATGTAGGCCTATCTGCCTTTGAGACTATGGATTGAGAATAGTTGAACAGAGGACAGACAACAGTGGTGGGGAGTGTCCAGCAGGAGTGGAGAAGTAGTATGGCTCATATAACTTGTATAACATGATTCAAGTGGCTAAAAATATGCTTGAATATATTTTCCCTTTTTTACTATTAGCCACTATTAATCTCAACAGTTCGAGACAGGAGGCCATGGAGAGTGTAGGAATCAAAAAAATAAATATTTGAAAAAGCAACCAGTAAACAGACATGGATTTAGACTAATGACCTAAACAGAAAATAATGCCCTGGGTTCAGAGCTGCACGGACTAATCCTCTGGTGATAAATCTTAACTGCAAGGCTTTATAAACTCCTCCTGACTTGTGGGTGAGCTTCAGGATAGAAACAAAAGGAGCTAGCTGCCCTTGGAAATCTGCCTGTGATGTAGAGAGAAAAAGGAAGCTGGAACAGGAGAAAAGACTGGTTAAATACCTGAGGACTGCTGCCCAGCTGGTTTTCAAATCAAGATAGGTAAGCTTCCTTTCAGTCTCATGAAGCTCTACGAATGGCAGTATCTGTACCAGCAAGTGACAGAGATCCAAAATCCCCCCAACTAGGATAGCAGTTTTTCACAACAGCTCTTTTAAGTAGTGCACTTTCAAATAATTTTTCAAATAGTTCTTTATAGTGACTTCCTGGCCTGAAAGTCAAAGAAGAGGTTGTATTTCTCCAAAAATGTTCCCTCTGTGGTTTTCCTAAGAAACTGTTGACTGGTTTGAGAGTTCAGTTTCTACATGTGTCTGTAGCAGTAGTATCATTGCCCCTAATGGAATGTGATGCTATGCTTTTATTTACAGGAGGAGTGAAGTCTTCCACACCAGCTGATAAAATTTATTCATTTGAAAATTCAAGCCAAAATAGTTAAGACCTTCCTAAGAACAGGACTAATGGAAAACCCATAATTTTCCTATATCCATAAATAAAAATCTGGCAATTTGGACCGATTCAGGCCAGAGTTAAAGCTTAGTTTCTTTGTAACAAGTGTTTCTGGCTTTCTCTGGGCCCCAGCAAAGGTTGACACATCTATGTTCCCAGTGCTCTTTTCATTAGAAACAAGCAGGAGTGGTCCATCTCAGTCACAAGGAAAAGTGACAGACTTGGGAAGGAGCTAGTTATGGTTTCACAGGGAAGGGAAGAGAAAGGAAGTTTAATGGGTGTGATACAGGAAAGGTGGGCTGTGAGATAAGAAAAGGGAGAGGTGTGAATAGTTGGGTAAGGATTTGGGACTGAACATTTGGGAGAGCTGAAGCGCAGGCAGCAGTGAGGATGGGAGCACTTCAGAACTTCCTGGTCATAGACCAGGATGAAGGACAGGGGGCAAGCCAACAGCAAGAGACTGAGATTGAGACTTGGGTGCACTAAGGGAAAAACCCAAGAACAGTATGAGAAATCAGCACTCACATCTCCAAATGAAGTACGAAGAGCAGGAGAAAGCAAGGTAACATAGGGTGGAATCAACTATACAAAACAGTGTTCTGTTGTGCTCTATAAGGGCCTTCTGTCAGTATTCCATACTGCAGGACTGCTATTTGGTAACTTCTTTTTGCTGCCTTGTCCATTTCTCGTGGAGACTGTCTGGAGTCAAATCTGTGAACAGCATTGCTTCCAACATTTCACATCAGACATGCAGTCTTTGTGAAGTTCTTCCCCTGTGTTTACATACATGCATTCTACATATGGGAAGGGCTTTAATATCTGTTTTTGGAGGTACAGAGAACCCAGAATGACTCTTAAAGATTAGCTGGAGTTATGAAGGTGAATATCCTCCAAAATAAGGAACAGGAGTTTGACAAACAGATACAACCAAAACTGAACTAGCCTGCTGCCTTCTTGTGGGAGACTTCAGCAATACTGTCAAAATGAGGGAGGGGAAAGTATGAAAATAAAATTGGTTTGAAAATGGTCTAAATGCAAGGGAGAAAAATAAGTTTTTAAGTGCAGGAATTCTGAGACAGAAATAATTCTGTTTCTCTCACGTAACACTTTCCATCATCTTGCTTACTGTAATGGCAAATGCTGTTTCATTTTGAGAAAGTGAGAAATCAGTGGGAAATCCCTCCTATTTCTCGCTATCAGCATGAGGAATCTTTCACCCACTAATCCTCAGCAGATGACTAAGTTACAATTTTACTTTATGCTAGAAGTGTGCTGTGGTCTGACTCTCTCCAACAAGGCTTCTGGTCCCTGCCTGCCATCCACTGCTTGCTCCTTGCAGATGAGTCTCCCAAGAAGTTAAAATACTGGTGAATCTATTTGGAAAACTGTGAAACGCTCAGAAGGTGGCCTTTTCCATGAAAAAGAGTAATAATGAAGAAAAGTAATTTTTCCCACTCTTAGAGTTCTTGATCCTTCCAAGTTCCAGTGGTGGGAGAAGGTGTGGAGAAGCAAGAGTGGCAATATGTCACTTTGGGCTTGTGGCTGATGTTTTGATGATTTTGCCTTGGCTGGATGAAACACTTCACCGAGGGATCTCCATTCAGTATGTTGTGAAACCCAGAAGAAGGAGGAACTGCAGGTTTGGATAGCAGCTGAGAATCCCATGTCTCCTCCATATGGTAGGGAAATTGATTTTATAGTTTCTAAATGAAACAGGATTTTAAAAGTATTTTCTATGTGTATTCAAAGAAAGATAATTACAGTTATACCAGCACAAAAACCTTACTCAACAAAACAGACAGTAAATGTAGTAAATTAATGCTTCCTACAGGAAGAAAAAATTGCTGGTGATTACTGCAAATCCTTAACAGCATCAGTGGTGTAGTTCTCCCAATATACAATTACTGTCTGCACTACTGTCTTGAAAAGAAAAATTTAATGAATATCAAGTACTTTATTATTCCATTTTACAAACCCCAGTGCTCTAGTAACCAGACACTTCACCTTTGCCATCCCAAATCCTGCAAGATTGTCACATTTTTATGACTGATTGGCACTTGCATAAATCAGACTCTGCAAAATGCTGTGAATATCAGAATAATGTTAAATTTTAGAAGGTGGAAGAAATTTTTTTGCATATATCTGCCTTTATCTCATAGTTAAATCACAAATTAGTCATAGTTAAACCCCCAAAATACATTTGCAAACTTTTTATTTGCAATGGAAAAATGTATTTTTTTATACTAGGAGAAGGTTCCTTTCTGTTCTATGGTTAAGCACTGATGTTTTTATTTTGTTTAAAAGAATGATAATTAGAGTTGCCCACCCACCCAGTTCTTTAAAATTTTTGTAGATGAAGCACTACAGGTCATGATTTTGTATTTGATTATATAAAAGATTCCCTATAATTTGTTGATTTTTTCTTTATAAAAAATTAAGTCCCATACTATGTTATTTCTTTTTAGCTTTGCGTTTAGCTTAAACTGTAATGATATTTATTTCTTAAATGGATTGTAAATTTCACATCCCCAAAATTGCAATCTATTAATGTTAAAGAATCCTTGAATCAACTGTCTTGAAAAGTCTTAGAGAGACTTCTGGCCGCATTCTTTCAGTGGGAAATTGAACTCCCTTGGAAAATAAATTTCTCAACATAATAAATAAATATTTCACTTTAAATAAATATTTCACAAATGAGACTATACTTGTCTTACAGTTGTAGTCAGGAGTTAACCCTTCTTTGGCTTTACCACTCTGCTGTTTCTTAGCTAGGCACAGGTTAGTGACCTTGTTACTCAGTGTTAAACAGAAAAAGCGAAAACATGATAACATTCATATTTTATCATGTGAGTGAAAAATTGCAGCAGTTGTGCAATTGTCCAAACTTCTGACATTCCTTGTTGTGCTTTGGGAAGCTGGAATTGTGTTCCTGAAGAAGAATAAAGGGACTCAGGTGTGACAATATTTTCCTTTTAACCATTTTGATTACTTTTTAAGAGCCTACTGTGAAAGCAACTCTCTAACTCATGAACATAATAGTAATGATGTCAAATCCTTAGTCATTGGATGTCCTGTAGACCTTAAATGCAGGTTTAGCACCACTACCCGTATGCAAATTAAATTAACATTGTAAAGGAAAGTGTCAGAATACTAACAAAAATACTATGGTGTGTTGAACAGAAAACACACACTGTGTTGTCCATCTAATAATAGTCATATTCATAACAAAATTATAATGTTGACTTATTTCTAATAGATGCATTTCTTTACAAATGTTTCAACAAAAATTACAAATATCTACAAATATCATTAATATTAAGTACCAGCAAATTTAATTGTTACTGTGATTAATTAATTAATTAATAATAAGACTATGCTCCAACATAGTACTTTCTATGGTAGGATCTCAGAGTGCTTTACAAAGGGCTGCTGGCCTCTTGTTTCCATCTTTACATGCAGAGAAACTAAAATGAAATGAAGTAATGTGCTGAAAAATGAAACAAAGTATAAGGTGGATAGATCACTGTATCTTCTCATTCTGCCCTGGTGCCAAGCCACACATCTGTGCTGCATCTGGACCTGATACTTCACTGCTTTTCCTGTGCTCATTTCTCAGCTGCATTTCCTGATAGAGCATGATTGTTGCTAAAGGAACTATGTTTGCTTCTCTGAAACGATGCATTTCTTGATGAAACATGTGAAAAGTAGTTCAGCTTAGTTGCAGTTTGAATGCCATCACTTGAACTCCACTCTATTTGATAGATCACGTAGAAAGGAGGTTGGAATTATGCAGGAATCACATTTGTCAATTTTAAGATTGTTTTCACCCTCCCTTGTAAAATATCTGAATATTATTGTCACAAATGCTTCTAAATAATCCTAAATATGAAGTGCTTTTTGACATCAGTAGGGTCAAGTGGCAGCAAAGAGAAAACTCCCCTGTGTGGGATGGTCTTAGCTGGAGCAACCTGTTATAACCTACATTAGGCGACTTTGAATTTCTAATTAAGAGTAGTTAAAATATCAAAATCCCAGATCTTCTAATTATCACAGAATATATTTGGGTTTGTCTCTCCTGGAAGCTTACCATAATTTTCCAGCTGGGCATGTTGGTTTTCTTAGTTCCACATGAAAAACAACATGAACTCTAAAAAAAAAATTGCAGAAGTCTCAACTTCAATTTAAAGGAGGGGTTACATCTTTCACCCCAAAATATGTCTATTAAAAAGGGAAAAAAAAAAAAAAAAAGAAGAGTTCTGAAAGCCCCAAAGTATCAGCCAGCAGGAGGTAAGTGAATTCTGTTTCCTCTAATAAGCTCTCTGGGGTGGTGGGAATGGTTGCCCCAGGGGATCAGGATGCTGGTGGCAAAGAGGTGTGCAATGAGGAAATGGGACCAGACTGTAAGGTGGTAAAGAGCTTCTGGAGTAGAATAAAGTGACACTGATTTAGAATAACCACCCAAATTACTGATGTCTCCACACAGGTATAATGTATATTCCTCATATACATCCAGACAGGTGATGGCCTTTGAGTTCTACTCTGTAGCGATTTCCAGTCACAAGTCTGTAGTGTGTGTTCATCAAATAAGATAAGATGATGTTTGCCATGTTGAACTCAGTTACAGACAATTCACATGTAAGATCAATTATATGTTTTTTTATTATTCTTGAAATCCAGACAATATACCTGCTTGAAACAAATGACATTTTTTCAGTATATTGTGGTGCCCTGTCGTGCTTCATCCTGTCACTGAAGGCAAATCACTTAGTAACAATCAATTTCTGTTTCTCTTTAAAAGATTATTAGTAGAGGAATGGTAACAGCTTGCAAAAAAAAAATAGCAAAGAGCACATGGATAGGCCAGTAACACACAGGCAGAAAAGGAGGGGCTTATTTGCTGAAGTAAGGTAAATAAGGTCATTAGTCTGGGAAAGTCTGTCACGAAAACTTGAGGTAGTAGCCGTGATCAAGATTTGACAGGACTATCAGTGGGACAGATGTGTGCAAGCCTGGAGAGAATCTGATCATTCCTATCATAAGAAAGTGACCGGAATAGATGGAGTTCATTTTTTTTTTCCCATCCAGAAATACATAATTATGTATCAGAGATCTGTCAAAGGTTGGTAATATTTTCAACAATATAAAGAGCTATAGGGCAGTATTTTTCAGTATTGTCTCTATCCTCACCTTTGCAGTTAGAAGCTGTAGTTCAGTATTTTACTTATAGTTGTTTATTTTATTTATAGTTGTTTTTAAAACCTTATCCGTAACAGACTAACACTGCAGTTTTTCAAGGGCACAAAAAAGGGCTGAAAAACTAAGGAAATTATATTCTAGCAATAAGTTAAATGCTTTGGCTACTATGGAATTTCATATTTAACTGCTTCTAAGTGTTTTTTTCTCTGCTCTAAGTAGTCCAAATTAAGTGAAATAAAAAATGCCTTAAATTTTTTCAAGAGCAATTTTTTTATTGCATTGTATTACATGTGTACTTGTATGTTTCAGGCTGTTACTAGCAGGAAACTAAAATGAGTACTTACTGCAGATGTTTTCTTTTACTGGCTAGCTATTGAGAAGCAAGAATACATGCTACTAAGATAAGAAATAATGAAGAAAGATGAATGCCAGTGCATAATACAATTTAGGAGTTGGGAGTTTGTAGGAAAAAGCCTGAGAACACTGATCTGATATGTTTTCAGAGAGGGTGCATACATTTGTGGCAATTGTTTGCCTGTCAAATAAACCAGCTAACATGTAAAAGTCAGCACCATGCTTTTATTTGGGAAGCAGTCAGCAGCTGTCAGTGACAAAAGGCAAATTCAGAACAACTGATGGGAAAATATTGACTGTATAAATAAGGAACAGCCAAAAGAATCATGAAGGAAGATGCCACCAGTGCTGTTGCTATTACACAGACTTGGAGGCTGTTGCCAAACAGTCTCGTGCCGGTACTCCCGAAGATATTCTGTCAGTGCTTCGAAAGGTTGACTAACTAATTCAATCAGTTGGTCACTATCACAGAACTAAAGAATCAATATATTTTACATGACATATCAAGTAGCTGCCTTTTCCAGTGTCATTCGGTTTAGATCACCTGTCAGATGCAAAGAGGTGAGCCCAGCATTGTTAGCCAGCAGAGGCTGGCCACTTAGTGCAAGTACCTCTGGAAGGAGAAGCATCCTTAGGAGCTGAATGTATTCAATCCCAAGAGGATCAGAATTTGCCCTGTTAGGACCAGGTGAGTTTAACCCCTTGAAAACATTATACTATGTTTAGTATCAATGTAGGCATCAGAGTCCCATTGCGGAGAGTTGTGTTAATTGTGCTAAGAAAATGTGGGCATTTATTAGAATGTTGTTAGTTACTAGTGTAGAAATTTTCTTTGAGTACTCTGCAATTTTTAGGCCCTGTTGGTAATAGCTCATAGAACATGGTTCTATTTATACCTTTAGTATAAATTTTCTGAACGTAATTATTGATTTGAATTTTGTTTAATTTTATTGCTAGTAATTTAGCTAAATAGCTGGGTAAAGAGACTTGATTCTACCATCACCAACAAAAGGGTATATAACTGAAACAGGGCCTGATATACTCTTAACCAATTAACATTTTTATTCTTGGGCCAAGAAATACAGATTTGCCTTTAACTGAATGACCGACCAAATTGCTGTCAGTCAGCCAATCTGATAAAGGTCAACTACTGAAAACCCAGGCTGTCAGTACAAAAACTAAGTGACCTGGGCAGTCATAAGTTCATTTGTTGCTTTGAAAGGAAAGTACACTGTTTTAATAGATGCATCTGTTGTGCATCAATCACAAAACCTTTAATGAAATTTTATGGTGCAAATAGTAATATCAACTTTATTCGTGATACTTCTTGTTCATTGGGGTATCTTGGCAACATAAACTTGGTATAAATAAAACTATATGTTTTAAGCCCTTTAAAATGTTGTTTACTTTTACTTTAGTCAAACAACTCTTCCAAAAAGTTAAGCTGTCTGATTAAAATTGACAGTGTTCCTAAGGTAAGCAATTATTTTGTGTAGAGGCTTACATTTCAGATTGTAGAATAAAACTTCAACTGTTGTTTATCAGTTTTCAAATTACCTAAATCTGAAAAGATTTTAACAGGTTTACTTTCTTTAGAGTGCTGACTGGGCAAACCTGGCTGTGGGCCCTTCTATGGTGGAGCTGACCGACACTCTCTCATGGTGATGCTCACTGAAAAAAAGGGCCAGGGCTGGGTGCAACAGACAGGGGATACTCATAGAGCAACTTTCATATGCAAAGAAGTTTGCACAGGAAAAGCTTATCAAGTCAGTACAAAGAAATTCCCTTATGTTCTCTGTTAGGGGTTGATTTATTTATCACATCCTTGCTTATATCCCTTTTTAAGAAAAGAATTAAAAAAGATGTCATCCTCTAAATGTTGCGATAAAAATTGCCTGCGATACCATTTGATCGACATGTGTTTAACTCTGGAGTCAGCTGGAATAGTTGCATTGATCTAAATCTCTCCATGCCATGTCTGCCCTGAGGGAGTATTTTGAGTCTGTTGGAGCATTTCAAGATGTAGGTAGCTTTTGTTTTTGTAGAAATTTCAGGAACTCACAGCTCCCTGTAAAAATATAATGAAAACTAGATGTTCTGCCTTAATGGGCAAGTTGCATATTTATTCTTTTCTGAAGTACCAGAAATGTACATTATTTATTTGAAAGAGGGAAGCTGCTTCCCCTGCTAAGCTATGGGTATCTTAGCCATGTCTTTTGTCCTCTCACTTGCCACAGTTCTGGCATCCATTATCTGCAGTCACTTTCATAAGGATGATGGTTTTTTACATCCATGATCTGCTTTTCAAATAAAAGCAAAAACCACTGTCATGGTTTTCCACAGACCTTAGAGGAATTAAGATTTAGTCAGATTTTAATGTAGGATATAATAATTTCTTAATAGAGATGGGAATAGCTTGTTAGAATATAAATGCTGTGTGAAAGCACTGCACAAAAATCCTCATTAATAATGCTGAATATATCTCCTTATACAATTCCAATAAATAAATGATTACTGAAAATGGCTGCTAATTATTCTGTGCTCAAATATTGCCCATTTCAGAAGATTGAAAAAACAATTTATTATTTTTTGTTAAATCCTAATTTTATGTTTGTGTTATTGTCTACTTTTGTTCCCTTATTAAGCTGCAGATGAGCAGAAGTATTTCTGGTTTATGTGCTTGTTTGAGCAGAATCAACACTAATGTCAGCATTACTGTAGAGAAGTAGTTGATACCTGCAGTCAAGATGGTATTTTTTCCCCAGTTTATGTAGCGAACTGTACTATGAATGCATATGTGAGCATGTAAACACATATTAACACCACTTGAATACGTATGTGTGGCACTCAGAGACTAGTGTGTGTGAAGCTACAGTCTTATCTAAGGAGATGTCAGCTTCTCCAAACTGGTTTGAAGCGAGTCAAGCTGGCAGTATTTTTGGGCCCGAGGCGTAGACTTTTACCCATCACATCAATCTCTTTCGTCCCTGGAGAATACAGAGGATGTTTATCTGGCAGCTTGCTCTACCCCTTTTTTCCACTGTCTGACAGACCTTTGGGGGTTTATGCCATCATTCTTCCTTTCTTTCCTATCTTTGTCCTTAGCGTCACCAGAGGGATGAGGGGAGAAAAGCTGAATATTGGCACCCTGATTCCTGTCCCACAAGGACTCACATCAAGCAGCTGTGAAGGAAGGGCTTGTTCACTATGATCGATCTAGAAGTTGGTTCCTTGGACTAATACATCTTTCCAAATAGAAGTGTATCTCCCTCACCAATTCTAGTGGTTCAGAAAAAGCCTCTCCAAAAAGTCCTCAAGTGAGAAAGGAAAACGAGCAACAGCACGGAAGCTCCTAATTATGCAATTTTTTAACCTGATTTCTGATTTCCTTTGGAGTGAGAATGCCTAAGAGTGATGATGGATGTTGCAATAAACTACAGATTTGCAACAATAATCTTGGGATGGTGAGCCTAGTCTAAATAGTTTTCCAGAAAGAGTTAAAAAATTGAGGAAGATACACTTGAGTTTTTATTCCTCACCCCCTTCTGAACTTACCTTCCACTGAGCAGACATCAGATAATATCATTATGAGATGGAATAGCTATTTCATGCTCTATCACACAGCTAAATCTAATGATTTATTTTTTTCTTTTAATAAGGAGGAGCAAACCAGAGTAAGGAATTAAAAATATGATGAAAAACTTTGTAGAAGGGACATTTATTAGGTCATTTGGACCAACAGTAATGTCTTGATAACAGAAAAGTTTATCAATGTGTAAGCACAATAGAAATGTTTCTATTAAATCTATAAAGAATAGTAATTGTAGAGCTATTTTTGTCACACATTAAAGCATTTTTCCTCCACAGCAGTTTTTCCTCAAAAGTGTGAAAAGTTTCATGCATCCATTTTTACGAACTGATTTGATGGCTGTCATCTGTAACAGCTACATCTCTTGCTGAAGAGGAACAAAATAAAACTAGCAGACAGCAGAGAAGGCAGAAGCAAATTAGATTTGTCTAATCTAAAAAGTCTACATCAATTCTGAATCTCATTTGCACTTTGTAATACAGGTGTCAAAATCTATTTCTTAACAAGTATCTTTTAAAATCAGACTGTGCTCCTTTAAACTACTTAAGTAAGATTTGTGCTACTTTTCTGTTTCACAGACCTCTTCTTTCTTAGAAGCAAACTTAAATTGCTTCAGGAAACAGGAGGCAGAAATGGAAACACCATGTGACCGTGGGGAAGGGCCCTGTTGGCAGCAGAGAGCTCACCCCTTCCAGGGTCACTTCACAGAAACCTTTCTAAGTGTTGGGATGAAAAGGCAAGACAAAAAAATATGTGTTTTCCAGGGGGAAAGTAATTGTCCTAAACTGTCCCAGTCCACTTCTTTCAGTCGTTTCTAGTACGTGTTTAGCTCTCAATAATTTTTTTGTTTAACTCAAATAAACCCTCTTGTTTGAAACTGTTTCTACATATAAAGATTTATAGTGCTGGGAATAAAAATAATCATCTGGATTTCATTAAGATTTTCCTGGCAAGTAATTAATGCTGAAAGCATGTTTTGATCAAGCATCTCCAATAGCAGCACTGGTAAGCGAGTTAAAAGCAGCTAGCATTATAGAAACAGGTCTACACGATCTCCTAAAGTTTCTGCTAGTTTTTCCAGCCCTCAGCAAATGGTGGTGCTAGTACCTTATTTTTCATTCACTGTGTTTCCTCATTTCATGGTCATATCAGCCTCTTGGTGACTGCCAATGAGCGGATCTCATCACAGCTGAAAATTCAGGAACATGTGCAAAGAAGCCACCCAAATGGGCAAGAAATTTGAATATTCTCTCTCCTGGCTTTTTGCTTTAGAATGAGAAGCCTGCAGGTATGAATCTGTCAAAGTAGGTAATTAATTTTTTTTTGCTTTGTTTCTGTTTTGATTTGTATCTGTTGTGACTTAATTGCATGTCTATATTTATAGGTACTGTAAGTCAATGTAGTTTTTTCTGTGCTATACCTATTGTGAATTTTGTGTTCTAGACTATCAGAGCAGGACTCTACCTATGCCTGCTTTTGGGAGAATTGGCTTTGGAGCAATAATCAGTAAGATGTAGGGTGCCCTTTTCCCAAAGCAGCAATGACAGCTTATC
This sequence comes from Pachyramphus minor, assembly GCA_013397135.1. Classification (NCBI taxonomy): domain Eukaryota; kingdom Metazoa; phylum Chordata; class Aves; order Passeriformes; family Tyrannidae; genus Pachyramphus; species Pachyramphus minor. Next base: position 942,951 of record VYXB01000251.1, read on the forward strand.
TACTGTACTCCAAGCAAAATACATAGTGTACAGCTCCCTGTGAAGTTTCATGTTGCAGAAATCCAGAAATACCCATTGGCACCAAAATAGTCTTTTACAGGGTGCACTGGGCTAGTGCAGGGGAAGTACTTGTGAGATAACCTTACCCTTAGTGATACATAATAACTATTGTCTAGATTCAGTGTGGTTATTGAGTGTATCGAAAACTATCAGCTACAGGTTTAGGTTTGGAGAAATTTCCAGAAAGTACTGATGACTTAGAACATATAATGTAGCAGCAAATGTACAACTACTGTTAATTTCACCCATTGAAAATTACAAGCTGGAAAAGCCGTTATGAGTTGTTTTGAGAGGTTCATGTTTTATCATCAGCTTGAAATCGTGCTTCTGGCTGTTAGTCACTGGGCTGCCAAAATTCAAGTGGCCTGAAGTGTGGGAGCTACTGGACCTTCAGGGCAATAACGGGAACGAGGTTATTTTATGGCTGATCTCCCTGCATATGTAGTGTGTTTCCCTATGATAAAGTGGTTATATCAGCCCCACCTATTAAAGTTGTCTGACACTTCCCATTACAGTCTTTGTTTTCAGATGCTTATAATACAGTCAAACTATAACTGTCTGAGTTGAAATCTGACTTCTCATGCTGGATTGCTGAAGTGCTTCATGCAGAAATTAATCAAAATTTGTCCCCCAATATTTTTCTTTTTTTTAGTAAGGCTAGAGAAATCTCCTTTTTTTGGAATTCTTAATGTAGCTGTGGGATCTTTGATCTGCAGGTCATGATTTCATGATCTCATGAGTGGGAGGAGAGTTAGTGTAGGATTTATATTAATGTAGAAAATGTGGGCCCTAATGGATTTTTTTCACATATACTGTGTGGGCTGCCAAAGGTATTTTCAAGTCCTGTTTGGTTTTGAAACAAGGAAACTTTCTTGCCTGAGTGTATCTGTATTTTGAGTGGACACTTGACACCTGGAAGAGAAGTGGCCATTGGCTAAAGGACAGCTTTTATCTCGGCAAAATCAGACCAAATCTGGCAAAGCTGTAAGCTGCTTAAAGAAAACATAATTCAAAAATGCTCATGCTTGTGAGATGTTTTCAACCTTATTCCCTACAGTTTATCTCTCTGTGCCCAGGCTGGGACAGTTCAGGGCTGAGCAGATGTCTCCTGTAACTGAAGTTCTCAAACTGTTGCTGGCTATGCTGGCTCTGGATATCACTACAAAGACCAAGGGTTCTTTTTCTTCATATTCAACACTTTATAAAATTATAATACAGAATAATAAAATTTAAAAGAATAACAGAGGAGGCTCTGAACTTGGCCCAGGGACCAAGGCAAGAGACTAGGACAAGGGATCTGGTTATAGAAGACCACAAAATACAGGAACTGGGGGCTTAAGGGACAGTGAAAACTGAATATTTGGGTTACTCTGCTGGGTAAAAACACCCAGGATTTAGTGGTCTGGATCAGCTGGACAAAGAGATTGGGGTAAGGAATGAGGAAGGGAGTTAAGACATAGATAGGAAGGACTGGAATGGTGGAAAAAAAATGTTCCATTCTAGTGTCTATGAGAAGATGAACTCCAATCAGGAAGGCTAATCAGTAAATACTAAAACTGGCTAAGAAAGACAAAATAGGAAGAGTTATGTGTGAAGAAGCACCAGCCTAAGGAAGGCTGTGTAAGAGAAGGGACAGAAGATGATTTTGAAGTGGATCCATATTTCTTAGCTCTTCATGTGAATTGAGGGATCAAGAAAGCTGCACATAACTGGAGTTTTTGAAAGGAAGGATGTTTGTTTGTTTTTCAAACAAAAAAACCTGTACACAACATCTATTTTAAACGCATTTGCAATTCTGCAGCATCAGAAACTCAGAATAAGTAGATTACAGAGATAAAATATCCCCAACAGCCTTAATTTTGGTCTTGCTTGTTAATTGCAGAAAATGTTTCTCTTTGCCTAACACATGCCCAAAATGGGGGGGACTGAATGGTCTGTGAAAGTTCATGTTACAGTTCTTTTAAGGTTATGTAAGGCCAACACTAAGGGTTTTAATAAATATATCATGCTGGCTGGTACAAGGCCCCTTGTTCTGAGCTAAATAGTAATTCATATTTTAGAACAAATTATGAAAGAAATAATTTTGAAACCCGAGCTATTCTGTTGGAACGAAGAGAAAAATGAAATTTATGTTAAGATGTATGCAGCAAAGTGGCAATGCAAAGGTGCAGACGTAAACAATAAAGATAAATAAGTTTAGCTTTGCTGTTCCTTTACTTTGCAAGTTTGCAACTCTGTTCTTCTAACTCTTGTCTTGGAGGAAATTACTTGGTTTTCTCCACAAGACAGTCCGGCAATGTTACAGCATGCATGCAGAGTGGATGACACTAGACCAGTACCCAAGAATGAAACCAGGAGTCACTAAACTGCCCCTGTAGACATTACCTGAAGGTGTGTAAAGGCTGTGCATAGCTTCCACGTGAATTTGAATTATTACCACGTAATCTGATGAGCATTTTTTTATCACAAGATCAGTATTTAATTAAAATT